>SJYC01075643.1:0-31626 GCA_006408675.1 Madoqua kirkii | reverse complement strand
AAACAATACCCACAAAAATCCTACGTCTAAACATTATATTTAATGGTGAGAAACTTGAAGTTTTCTCACTAAGATCAGGTACAAGACAGGATGCCCCCTTTTACCTCTCCTCTTCAACACTGTATTAGAAATTCTAGCTAATGCAATAAGATAAGTAAAGGAAATAAAAGGTATACATATTTGAATAGAAGAAATAAAAATGTCTTTGTTGTCAGATGACATGATCAACTCTACAGATAATTTAAAAGAACTGACAAAAAATCTCACAGAACTAATAATGATTATAGCAAGTTTGTAGGCACTGGGATGACCCAGAGGGATGGTATGGAGAGAGAGGTTCAGGATTGGGAACATGTGTACACCCGTGGCAGATTCATGTTAATGTATGGCAAAACCAATACAATATTGTTAAGTAAAAAATAATAATAATAATAAAATTTTAAAAAGTAATTTCATTCCTATATACCAACAGTGAACAAGTGGAATTTGAAAGAGGTCAGATGATACAAAAGGCTAAATACAATCTGATTAAATTTCTATAATATTCTGGAAAAGGTAAAACAATAGAGAGAGAAATTAAATCTGTGTTTGTCAGAGGCTGAGAGTGGAAGAAGAAGATTGAATACAAAGGGACAAAGAACTTACTGGCATGATGGACATATTCTTAGTTTTGGTGGTGATTACTTAGTTTGATACGTTAGTATCAATCAAACTTAACATTTGAAAGGAGTGAATATATCATGTTTCAATAAGTATTCCTTAAAAAACAGTACTGTTTACATTAGCACTACTGCTGCTGCTGCTAAGTTGCTTCAGTTGTGTCCGACTCTGTGCGACCCCATAGACAGCAGCCCACCAGGCTCCCCCTTCCCTGGGATTCTCCAGGCAATAACACTGGAGTGGGTTGCCATCTCCTTCTCCAATGCAGGAAAGTGAAAAGTGAAAGTGAAGCCGCTCAGTCGTGTCCAACTCTTCACGACCCCATGGACTGCAGCCTACCAGGCTCCTCTGTCCATGGGATTTTCTAGGCAAGAGTACTGGAGTGGGGTGCCAATGCCTTCTCCACATCAGCACTACAAATATGAAATATTTAAGAATTTGTAACAAAATAGATGCAAGATCTAAGTGAGGAAAACAATAATACTCTGATTAACAAAGTCAGAGAACTAAATTCATGGAGAGATAATACATGTTCATACTTAATATCATAACAATATCAGCTCTTCCCAAATTTATCTGCAAATTCAATTGCAATCCCAATCAAAATTAAAGAAAATTATTTGGTAGGTATTAACAAACTGATTCTTAACTTATATGAGATGCAAAAGACCCAGAATAACTAACACAATATTCAAGGGAAGAACTAAGTCAGAAGGCTGATATTACCTGATTTCAAGACTTATGACAAAGCTGCAATAATTAAGACAATGTGGTGGTAGCAAAAGAACAGACAAATAGATACATGGAAGAAAAGAGACAGCCCAGAAATAGACCCTTATACAGATCTTTGACAAAGGAGCAAAGGAAATACAATGACACTAAGATAGTTTTTTCCAACAAATGTTGATTGAACAACTGGACATCCACATGCAAAAATACAAATCTAGACACAGACAGTATACCCTTCACAAAAGTTAATTCAAAATGGATCACACACCTAAATGTAATACATGAAATTATCAAACTCCTAGAAGGTAACTCCTAATATATTTTAAGGTGAAAATCTAAATGACCTTGTGTGTACTGATGACTTTTTAGATATAACACCAGAGGTATGAGCCATGAAAGAAATAATTGATAAGCTGGGCTTCATAAAAATTAAAACCTTCTGTTCTGCAAAAAGACACTGCCAGGAGACTGAGAAGACAAGTCACAGACAGTGAGAAAACATTTGACAAAGTCTATCAGATAAAGGGCTATTACCCAAAATACATAAATAAATCCTAAAACTCTAAAATAAGAGTAAACGTCCTGACTTAAAAAAAAATAGGCCAAAGACCTTAACAGACACCTCACAAAGAAAAAATACGGATGGAAACTAAGCATATGAAGAGATGCTCTGCACCTTATTCCATCTGGGAAATGTGAGTTAAAACAACAGTCAGGATTCACTAACACGTATTAGAATGGCCAAAATCCAGAACACCAACAACACCTAACGCTGGTGAAGATGGGGAGCAATGGTAACTCTCATTAACTGCTGATCGAAATGTAAAATTTCCAGAGACTTTGGAAGACTCTTTGGTACAGAGACCTTGGAAGACAACTTGGCAATTTCTAAACAAGTTCTTACCATATGGTCCAGCAATCACACTCTTTGTTATTTACCCAAAAGTAGTTGAAAAATTTGCGCATGAAAAACTTGCACAAAGATGTTTTTAGCAGCTCTATTCATAATTGCCCAAACTTGGAAGCAACCAAGACATCCATCCGTTGGTGAATGGATCAATAAACAATGGTACATCCAGACAATGAAATACTATTTAGCATTAAAAAACAAACTAGCAATCAAGCAGTGAAAAGTCACAGAAGAGCATTACATGGATATTAATTAAGAGAAAGAAGCCAATCTGAAAAGGCTGCATGCTGTACAATCCAAACTATATGACATTCTAGAAAAGGCAAAGCTATGGAGACAATAAAATCAGTGGTTGCCAGAAGTGGGGTTAGAAGCAGATCAGAGACTTTTTAGGGCAGTGAAACTAGGTCTGTATGATACTGTCGTAGTATCACACTGTCACAAGCATCTATACACTTGCTTAAACCCATAGAAGGTACAACAACAGGAGCAAGCAGAGTCTAAACTACGTATCAGTCTAGGTCCATCAGTTGTAATAAATGTGTCGCTGATGGGAGATGCTGATGCTGGAACACACTATGCATGTATGGGGGTGGGGAACATGTGGGAAATCTCTGTACCCTCGTCTCCATTTTCCTGTGAACCTAAACCTGCTTTTAAAAATAAAGTCTTTAAAAATTTTTATTTATTAAAAATTTTTTTTTTTACAAAAAAGCAGAAAGAAAACACAAAATGTAAGCTAAGGAAGTATTATTCAAGCTAAAGTTTAGGTTTCTGAGGGAACGTGCTTCCAAGGCTGTTGGTTGGCTGCGGTTTATGACAGGGCTGGTTATTGTGCGGTTCTGAATGTGAGGTGCTATTTGCAGGCAGGTGGACTCACTGGATTCCACATTATTTTTATTCTCATGTCTTCATCTCACTTCTTAATCACATGTGTTGGCTTGTACTTTGAAACCATCTGTTAGATATCATTTCATTTCTGTAGCATATTTGGAGGTTTAAAATACAAACAGTAGATCAACTCAGGGAGGTGAATCCAGGTTTGGGGTTCTATTTCCTTGATCTCTTTCTGTTTTCCTACTGACCCATTGTTAAAATTTTGATTTACAGTTGGAAATTGACCCACCATTGAAAGCCATAAATGTTCGGAAAGGAATGTTTATGAAAGGCTTAAAAGAAGTAAGAGATGAAAGACAATAAACATAAAGTGAACACTGCAAAAATGTTTGTATAGATGCAACTAATAAGCTTTACATTACATTTCTGAGGGCATGTTGAATATGTTAAAAAATTATGATTTTCATTAGTAATGTTTAGGCTACTTATCTCGCCTGGAAAATCCCATGGACGGAGGAGACTGGTGGGCCGCAGTCCATGGAGTTGCTAAGAGTTGGACACGACTGAGCGACTTCCCTTTCACTTTTCACTTTCATGCACTGGAGAAGGAAACGGCAACCCACTCCAGTGTTCTTGCCTGGAGGATCCCAGGGACAGGGGAGCCTAGTGGTCTGCTGTCTATAGGGTCGTACAGAGTGGGACACGACTGAAGCAACTCAGCAGCAGCAGCAGCAGGCTACTTATCTAAAACTAGTGGTGATGAAAATTCTTACCACTTGGAAATCTCTTACCACTTTCTAAGCCTAAACCTGCTACCAACTGTCAGCAGGATTAGGCTTAAAAAAAAAAACACACACACACAGTAATTTTATTTTAACCTTTTTTGTTTAAATCAACAAAATCCTCCAGTAACTGAAAATACTTATCTGTATCACCCTTTTCTACCTGTATTGTCATTCATTCATTCACTCTCTCATTTTCTCATTACAACATTTACTGAACATCTGCTACTGTCAGATACTGAAGTAGGCGCTGGGAGTATAAATGATAATCCAAACAAATAAAATATCAAATGCTACCGTGCAAATAAAACAGGGATGTGACAGAGTGTGACTAGGGTTCTGTTGGACTGGATCGTGGGCATCTCTGAGGAGATGACATGTCAATGGAGATGTGACTAACAAGTGATCAGTCACGGGACACTTGGATGGAGCAGCATTCCCAGCAGGAGCAATATAGCAGGGCTGTAAGGATGGGAATAAACTGGGGATGCTCAAGGAAGAGAATAAAGGCAGGCTTGGCTGCAGCAGAGGACCAAGTAGAAGACGGGGAAGAGACGGGCTTGAGGGAGACAGGGCTGCATCACATGGGGTCTCATAGGCAGTGCGAGGCCTTTGGATGTGATTCTAAAAGCTGTGGGAAACACAGAGGGCGCCACTCAGCAGGACCCCTACCGTCTCATCTGCAGTTAGAAGACTGCTGCCATCATGGAGACATCAGGCGGCTGGGAGGCGGCTGTCTTAGTGCAGCTGAGAGATGACGGTGTCTGACGTGGGTGGCTGATGCGTAAGGAGATGGGTATGGAGTGGATGAATTTGCTGTGTGTATTAAAGACAGAGTCAGTGGGGACTGATGGGTGGATCTGATGGGGAGAGGGATACTGGGAAGAGAAGAGTAAAGGATAATCATGTTAAATAAACACTGAACGTCAGCAAAGTATTCCCGAGTTTCCAAATCCAATGGGCAACAGAGAGCTGCGCCTGCTGGAACTTCAATGAAGTGATATGTGGACTGCATTAGGTGCATGCATTTTACATTGGACGTTAATGCCCAGCAGGTTGGTCTACCATCTGCTGAGAAGGCCCACAAAGTTTTGCACAGTTCTAAGAGGCAGGCAGGGCCAGGTCCTGACAAACTTCCTCAGGGGCTTTGCCGCCCCGTGGGTTGCTCTGGAGCACACCTAGGAGTTTCACTGCTGAAGAGCCACGGCATCTCTGCCAGCAAACAAGTTTTAAATTAGATGTTCTATTTGGCTGCTTCCAATTTTAAAATTCTCTGTCTTAAAACCCCACTGGGTCTATTCTAGGAATCTTGAACATGTAAGTCATAAAGATTCTTCAGGTGATTTTTATTGTTTCATTCCTACATTTCATTCTGGAATTTTTTTAAAAAATGTGTTTTGGTTTAGTATTTACAATTCTTTTGAAGTGAGAGCAAGTAAAGTTCTTTTGCTTGAATATTAAGTCTACCATTTACACCTGGGACAAAACTATTTTCTTTAGAGGTACATAAACCCTAGTTGGAAAGCCCTAGTTCCCTTTATTCTAATAAGGAAAACGTTTTTTCTTGCAGGATCACCCCTCCCGGGTGGAAAACACATTTTACCTACACTTACTTACATAGACGTACATAGGCCATTACTGACCATGTGCTGTGGGTCACATAGTGCATTAGGATAAGTGATCTTCACATGTAAATGTATTTAATTCTCAGAAGTAGAAGCAGTTGATATATTTGTCCCACTTCACAGATGAGGTAGCTGAACCCTAGTGGGTGACAGAGCTCGGATTTCAGGTCAGTTCAGGCCCGTCCTCAGCCCAGGCTCACCCAGCCCCCAGGTGGACTCATGCAGCTGTTCCCAGCTGCGATCTCCTGTACAAGCATCACTACCCTTTTTATACTGTTGGAGGCTACAATCTAAAATTTTCAAATTATTCATAACTCCACCTCACTAAAATTTGCTATCAAAGCTGAATGAATACATCTTCCTAAATACATATTAACACAATTTTCACATATGCCAACCCCCAGGGACTTTCTGAGCCCCCGGGCACCAGTTAGAAGAACAGTTCCTACTCTACCTGTGGCCTCTGTGAAAGGCCGGTTCTTTCCCTGGTCACCCTTCCTTCTCTCACTCTCACCGTATCCAAAATTCAGCAGAAGTCCACAGGGCACAGAGCTCAGAACGTATTATCAGGCTACGAGTTTTTAATTTTCTTTGGAAAGTCTGAAGAGCTCCTGCAGACTCTGGGTTACATCTGGGCTTGTTAGCTTTCCTACTGATGGCACCATGCAGCTCTGGGCTGAAGCCAGCTTCTGGCAAGAATGTCTCCTTTTGTTTCTCAAACACACATTACTACATACTTTGCTGTGTTGATGAGCAGCTTCGTTACTTGCTCCTGCTTTTTGGTCTCCAGGTCACTGAAGGGTAGATGATCAGGAGGAAAAAACCCACAAAAACATTTATCCAGAGGTCCCTGGATCCCTGAATTCATCAAAACTATTTTCTTTAGAGGTACATAAACCCTAGTTGGAAAGCCCTAGTTCCCTTTATTCTAATAAGGAAAACGTTTTTTCTTGCAGGATCACCCCTCCCGGGTGGAAAACACATTTTACCTACACTTACTTACATAGACGTACATAGGCCATTACTGACCATGTGCTGTGGGTCACATAGTGCATTAGGATAAGTGATCTTCACATGTAAATGTATTTAATTCTCAGAAGTAGAAGCAGTTGATATATTTGTCCCACTTCACAGATGAGGTAGCTGAACCCTAGTGGGTGACAGAGCTCGGATTTCAGGTCAGTTCAGGCCCGTCCTCAGCCCAGGCTCACCCAGCCCCCAGGTGGACTCATGCAGCTGTTCCCAGCTGCGATCTCCTGTACAAGCATCACTACCCTTTTTATACTGTTGGAGGCTACAATCTAAAATTTTCAAATTATTCATAACTCCACCTCACTAAAATTTGCTATCAAAGCTGAATGAATACATCTTCCTAAATACATATTAACACAATTTTCACATATGCCAACCCCCAGGGACTTTCTGAGCCCCCGGGCACCAGTTAGAAGAACAGTTCCTACTCTACCTGTGGCCTCTGTGAAAGGCCGGTTTCTTTCCCTGGTCACCCTTCCTTCTCTCACTCTCACCGTATCCAAAATTCAGCAGAAGTCCACAGGGCACAGAGCTCAGAACGTATTATCAGGCTACGAGTTTTTAATTTTCTTTGGAAAGTCTGAAGAGCTCCTGCAGACTCTGGGTTACATCTGGGCTTGTTAGCTTTCCTACTGATGGCACCATGCAGCTCTGGGCTGAAGCCAGCTTCTGGCAAGAATGTCTCCTTTTGTTTCTCAAACACACATTACTACATACTTTGCTGTGTTGATGAGCAGCTTCGTTACTTGCTCCTGCTTTTTGGTCTCCAGGTCACTGAAGGGTAGATGATCAGGAGGAAAAAACCCACAAAAACATTTATCCAGAGGTCCCTGGATCCCTGAATTCACAGAATTTACTAAGCATCAGTGTTACATAAACATTTTCTTATGGTTCATGTTACTGAATGGAGAAGAACTGATGCTTTTGAACTGTGGTGTTGGAGAAGACTCTTGAGAGTCCCTTGGACTGCAAGGAGATCCACTAGTCCATCCTAAAGGAAATCAGTCCTGAGTATTCATTGGAAGGACTGATGTTGAAGCTGAAACTCCAATACTTTGTCCACCTGATGCTAATGCTTAGAGCCAACTCATTTAAGAAGACTCTGATGCTGGGAAAGATTGAAGGAAGAGGAGAAGGGGATGACAGAAGATGAGATGGCTGGATGACATCACTGACTCAATGGACACGAGTTTGAGTAAACTCTGGGAGTTGGTGATGGACAGGGAGACCTGGCGTGCTGCAGTCCATGGGGTCACAAAGAGTCAGACACGACTGAGCGACTAAACTGAATGAAGGAGAACATACATTTTAAGGCAAAACAGACAGCGACCTTTGCTGCCTTCTAAGAGGTTAGACGGAAGTGGTGATATTGTTTCTATTACTCTGAATCTAAATCCCTATTTCTCTCTTTCTCAAAGATATTGATGAGGGAAGGAGACATGAGAGTGGGGCACAGCAATGAATGTTGTGTATATAAGGCGATCTTGAACCTAGCTTGGGTTAGTGGCTGCAGGGAGCTGCCCTGTTCTGCATGAACCCATTAAGATGACCCCATGTTGTTTTGTTTTCCTCCAGAAGAGGGAGCTGTGCCATGAGGGGGAGGCTGACCTGAGCTGGCAGAACTTGCATTTGACCAAAATGAAGTATCACTTCAAATTTCTCTTGTGATGGGCACTCTTTCCATCTCCTCACACTTTTATATTTAAAAAATGTTTTTATATTTTAAAATCTTTCTATGTGCTTTACTGTTTATCATATTTGGTTTGATTTGATTTGCTCTTTTGTGGCAATCCAGGAAAGGAGGGATATTATATCTAAGATACAGTATAGACCAAGGACAGTGTGTGGGATGGTGAGAAAATTCACAAACTTAACAAGTTTAGGAGATGTGGGAGTATAAAAATAAAGGCGCTAAGAACAATGTAAGCCATCCTCTCTCCACCAGCGTTTCTGCCATGACTGGAAAGAATGCGAAAACTTCACTAAATGTGATGTTTGAACCAAATGCATTTAAGTCTCAATAGATGGGGTGCGCAGCTGATATCTAGAAGTCATTTTAACCAAAGTAACTACTATCTTAAAACTATAATTCCGCGTTCACTGATTCATGTCCATACTTGTGGTAAGAGTAACAGCCTCCCAAAGATGCTCACACTCTAAACTCTGGAACCTGTGAAATGCTGGGTTAGAGGGTGAAGGAGATTTCAGGTTGCAGTGGAATTAAGGCTGCTAAGCAGCTGATCCGACTGGAAAATAGGGAGATTATTTTGTATTATCTGGGTGAGCCCATTGTAATCACAAGGGTCTTTCAAAGTGGGAGAGAGAGAGGCAGAAGCAAGGGTCAGGTGACATTACGAGAGAAGGACTCCACACCATTTCTGGTTTCCAAGGGGAGAAAAGGAACATGAACCAAGGGATGCAGGTAGCCTCGAGAAGCTGGAGAAAGGGAGAGAATGGATTCTCCCCTAGAGATTCCAGAAAGGAACCCAGTCCTGCCACCATCTGATTTTAGCCCATGAGACGCATGTTGAATTTCTAACCTACAGAACAGGGTAAGATAACAGGTTTGTGTTGTTGTAAGCCACACAGTTTTTTAATGGCAGCAAAAGCAAACCTGTATCAGTTATCTATTACCACAGAATAAGCCACCTGGAAATAGTGATCTAAATAGCAACAATCATTTAGTTTGCTTCTGAACCTGCAGTTTGGCCAGGATGCAGGAGGGGCAGTTTTGTCTCAGTTCTACACACTGCAGGGCGGGAGTGTGCTCTCAAGATGGCTCACTCTCACGGATGAGTAAGTAGTAGCTGTTAACTGGGAAGCTGGCTGGGAGCTCAGGTGAGGCTGCAGGCTTGGGAACTCACTCCCTTCCCACATGTGTCTCTCCACAGGCTGTCCGGGTTTCTTCACAGCACGATGCAAGATGATTGTGAGATCAAGCAAACCAAGAAAACAAAGGAGAAGAACAAGGCGGAAGAGCAGGATATCTTCATGGCTGAGCTTGGGAAGGAACACAGTTTCACTTATGTCATACGCTACTGGCCTGTTCAAGCTCAAGCTCAAGGGGAGGGGACCTCTTGATAGGAAGTGGCATGTTTCTAGTGGAGTATGAAGGCAGGAGATATTAGTGAGGCCATCTTAGAAAGCTGCAATCTGCAAACCTCATGTGTGAAATCTCAACCTTGTGTACTCCCTTCCAAAATTATTTCTGGAAGCCCATAGTATGTATCTCTGTGTGCCTGTGTGTTCAGTCGTGTTTGACTCTTTGCGACCCCATGGACTGTAGCCTGCCAGGCTCCTCTGTTCATGGGATTTCTCAGGCAAGAATACTGGAGTGGGTTGCCATTTCATCCTCCAGGGAATCTTCCTGACCCAAACATTGAACCCACATCTCCTGTGTCTCCTGCATTGCAGGGGGACTCTTTACTGATGAGCCATCAGGGAAAGAGTGTATATCTCATGAGTATTTAAAAATAAGCTATGTATTTACCACTGAATATATGCAGTTTTATTTCTTTTGCTTCTGCTCCTGTTTCTGAGTGCAGCTATGTCTTCTGGATAACGGAAGGGCTGTTGTTCCTTTTTTGCCACTGCACTATCACTCTTAGGAGCCAAATGCACGGGATGTGTACTGTGCTTAGTCACTCAGTCATGTATGACTCTGCGACCCCATGGACTGTAGCCTGCCAGGCACCTCTGTCCATGGGGATTCTCCAGGCAGGAATACTGAAATGGGCTGCCATGGCCTCCTCCAGGGGATCTTCCCAGCCCAGGGATCGAACCCAGGTCTCCCACACTGCAGGTGGATTCTTTACCGTCTGAACCACCGGGGAAACCCAAGAACCAAATGCACAGGACAGGCTATACAGAAGAAGAATGGCAGCTTTGGTCCCTCTGCTTTTGGTGTTACACTGTTGAGGAATGCCCACACGGACAATATTTCTTTAAGAAGCTCTTTAGTCCCTTATGCAAATGAAATCTAGCAAGTCAAGACCTAATTGAACTCCAAAGTAAATATATTAGGTTCAGAATAACAGAATTAAAATTGAGCTAGCCTTTGCCAATTTTTATTACTGAAGGTACATAATCCCACATAGCCTTAGTTGATTGGCAATTACAGTAACTAAGGTCTCATCTGCCACTATCTTAATTTCTATCTTTCTTATCGGTAAGAATAAGCTTGGTTGAACAACAGATAAAATAGGTAAAATGGTATACGTTAAATTTTCTATCAATTAAAGTAGAGATTTGGAGATCCCATGATTTATAACGGCCCCTTCTTTTGGGCCTTTTCTTTTTGAAACAAGGGCCTACAAAATTTTGGGCCCAATACCAAACGGCTTCAGCCTTCAGACTATAGAAGATGACTGATGAATGGGTCCTCTTGCCTGAAGTCAATGCTTCAGTTTCCAACAGAAACTGTCTTCAGTGAGAATGTACTGTATATCTGAGCTGTCCAGTATGGTGGCCATTAGCCACATGTGGCTATTAATACCACATGTGGTATTTGAAATGTGGTTACTATAACTAAGGAACTGAAATTTTAATTGATTTCATTTAATTTAAAGGTAAACAGCCACATGTAGTTAGTAGCTACCATATTGGAAAAGTATAATTCTAAATGATGGAATCTTAGTGTGGCTTTCAGGTCTTCAGTTTCTGAAAGCTCCTTCATAGCCAAGGAAGGTGATCTGAAGCAATCAGAGCCCCATGACATATGGGGGACTATAAGGCTTTTATATGTGGCTATAATTCTAGTTGTGCTGCTGCATTTAAAGGCATGAAGAGTTCAACAGGACTCTGGCTTTTTTCCTGAACAGTTTTATTTTGTAAGAAAACAAAGACATAGCTAGGTCAATTATCTTGTATACATGGATCTCATGGATGCTTTTACTAGAAAGAGCATCTAAATTCCTCTCCTAAGGCTCCCCAAATCTTGCTTTGATATTGGCAAAGTCTGCCTCATGCCTATATCACCTCTCTCTCAATTTTTCAAACATGATAAATAGCTCAGCAGAGTCCAGAAGAAGAGTTCCTCAGAGCTTAAAGCTGAGACAAGTTCTTATTTTAGGTCAGTTATAATTACCAATAAGTCAGCAATTGCAACAACAATGCTGTGTAACAATCAACCTCCCAAACTCAGTGGCTTACAACATAAACAAGTACAGGTTGGCTAGGTTCAGCTGATGCAGGCTGAGTATAGCTGAGTGTGCCTCCAGGCTACAGGACAGGTTCAGGTCTATGTGTTTCAGACCTGTACTCACAGATATGGGAGAAGCTCAAGACAGAAAACAGTCTGACAAGCACATTTCAAAGTTTTCCTCAAATCACACAGACTGACACCCCATTGGCCAAAGCAAGTCAATAGCCAAGCCAAGCGTCAAAGGGTGGGAGGTACACTCTTCCTACGATGAGGGCCTGGAGAAGATTTTGATGTAGAGAGAGTGAAGAATTAGGGCCAGAAATTTAATTTATCACACCTACATCAGACTCAATCTTCCTGTCTCCCTTCTCTATGTTTCTGTCTGTCTGTGTTTCCCTGTCTCTCAAACATGCGCACACACACACATTTTGGTAGAGATAACAACATAAACATTAAAAAAAACAAAAACCGTTTCTATACCTGGAATGCTTTGACTCCTCTTTTTCACTTCCATCCTTGGGGAAGTTTTTTTTTCAATCATTTTTTTAATGGTAAGTACATCAACAAATTTAGTTACCTGGAAAACTATTAATAGCTTACTGTGATCTTTAATAACTTTTTGATGGTCTAAATGTGATGTGATAGAAGTCTTTATGCATAAGTGTTGTTACCTTTTCACTTTTTCTTAAAGCCACTGATGTTTAGTTAAAAACAAACCAACTAATTTAGTCCCCAGTCTCTCTGAAATTATTCCACTTAGAGCTCTATGGCATCTGTCTAAAATAATTCTGGTTTAGTATAAACAAGTAAAAAATTTTAGGGGCCAACTCTAATATGAAAATATATTGTTATTTTTAAAAGTAGATTAAAGAATGAGATAGAACATACTATTTATATAAGTAAATATTTGTGCTTATATGTGCTTAGAAGGGCTAAGGAAGGCAAGGTTACCTCTAGGGATAGGTACTAATTTCTCATCTTCACTGTATCCTTCATATACTATCATATCATTAGATCATTATTAAGCAAGAATTATTTTTATGACAAAAAACTGTTAAAAATAAAACCCATATCATTATATCTTGAATATTTTGACAGGCTGTCATAGCTGGCAGTGTAGAAATAAACTTCATATTTCCGTGATTTATGATTTTCTTAACAGAGGTGAGAAAAAAATGTGGGTGATTTTGAGGGGTCAGGAGGCATCTTCTGGGTTCAGTTGGGGTTTTCATTTGCTCTGCTCTAATTTCAGTTGTATTTATCTTTAGTCCTTGATTTCTAAATATCTCTTCCTCTAAAAGGATCTGCTCTGGAAACCATTTCTAACTGCTCCAGATTGAGTTCAGTTTCCCATACAGAAGTCACTTAGAGAAAAACTGACCAGGAGTTTCTGTTTTCTTATGAAAAGGCATCGTGGTCTCTGTAGCATCATTTTGCGTCACTGTAAAAGAACTGTAGCCAGGAAACAGATGTTACCTATTCTAACAGCAAAAGCTTCTCTTTGCATCATTCAAATTGTTCTTTCTTTTTACCTTAACATAATCTCAACCTTCAAAACCAACTTTCAAAGAGAAAATATTATAAGACACAAATAACCCAGGACCAGGTTCCTCCTGGGTCACTTTGGGACATGTCAGGGTTTCAGAAATCAAGTTCAGAATGATTCATAGAAGTCAGTCCCTCACTCTGGCCATTTGTATCCTTTCTGGGTATCTTATTTTAAGGAGAGTGGTCCAGAAGATAGAGCAGGCCCTTTGATTTCTGAGTTTGAAACTTGGCTCTCTCCATTACAATACTGTATAATCTCTCACAAGCAACCAAAGCCTTACTAAGCTTCATTTTCCCCTGTTGCAAAGTACAGATAAAAGTGGCATTTCCTCAGTGGGTCCTGTGAGTTTGCAATAAAGGGGCATGTGAAAGCACTTAGACCAGTACTTGGATGGTAGGGGGCCAGCAATAAAGCTTGATCTTCTAATGCTTCTCTGAAAGAATTAGTACAAATCTACCATGTGAATCTTTGCTCTCTAAAAATGAATAGGAACAAGTATAGCATTTTACTTTGTGACAAAACCTATGAGTGATTGGGATCTAAGCCAGACCCACTTCAGTACATGAGTATCTCACAACCACAGGAGAGAAGCAAAAGCAAACTTGTTGGCACATCTGTGTTATGATGCTTCTTTGGTAGATTTTTCTGATGTTATAGAATATATACGTGATTGAATAAAAAGGGGCTAGGATCCCTGTTTTTGACATGAAAATCACTTTTAAAGATCAGATTTAAAAGACTATAAATCATGCAACATTGTTTCAATTTTATTAAAATGTACTTCAGGGAATTAATCTGATTTTCTGAAATATTTTGACAGGAATAGCATCATTTTTCAACTTCCAGGGTTCTCGCTATATTGAATTACACATCATCACATAATGTTACCAAATTTTATTTTCATATTATATATTATCCTTCTAAATCAGTATCTGGAACATTTAATTCCTGTAAATGGGAATTTGCTCATTAAAAATGCATAGAATGTAAAACAAACCAATGACTATTTCATCTATATTACACAATACCTTCCTTTGCCCTTCAACATATATGCACATTATTTTAATCACTCTTTCCTGGAAATTGAAAATAGAATATTGCTTCACTGAGTAAAACATTTCTCAGAAAAGATAATATACTGCAGAGATATAATACACAATATTTGAGGGATACAGGAATGGATATGAATTAGGCATTAAAAACAGAAACCTTTTTTCCTTTGCTCTGGTTGCTTTTTCACAGTTTTTGGTGAGGGATAAAAGGAGGACTTTTAGCTTATGGGACGTTGGGTTAGTAAGTAGCCTAAGAATTCTCAGGGAGCCACTAAAAGGGAACTTCCTATAGAGAGATGACTATATCACAGTGATTCCTACAAGTCACTGCTATGGAGTTTAGTTCAAAGAATCAATCGCAGGTCCTTCCTAATTATGAATGCATAATTTTTATCCTGCACAAATTCTGAAAAGCCTCAACTCCTTTAAAAATCATAACTAAGGTTGGTAGTTGACAGGCCACATTTTAGTGGGCATAATTTGAAATGGATGAGAAGTTATCACAGGTGTTAGCAGGTTCAAATGCACTGCAACAATAGAGCTCCAAAGCTCTAACAAAGGGCTTGAAAGAGGTTCGATACAATGCGTTCATGTCTGCCAAATAGCATCTCTGCTCAAAATGCCTGGCCAGAAAACTTTTATGTGAAATAAAAAGCATATCTGAATGTGAGTCTAAGAAAAAGACAGCCTTGTATGCTGCAAGTTATTTGTAATTATCAAAACCCACAGATTTTTATTGTAACTCATTAATCTTTGATCGAGGATAACTGCTTCAGTAAAAACAAAGGAACATAAAGAAGTCAGAAGCTCTGAAAGCGTTTTTCAATTTAACAACTGCTGCTGCTGCTGCTGCTGCTAAGTCGCTTCAGTCATGTCCGACTCTGTGCAGCCCCAGAGACTGCAGCCCACCAGGCACTAGGTAGGGGAAAAAACAGATTCACAAACTAACTTATTTTTATAATTATGAAACCGAAACCCAGCATTCATTACTATGTCAATGCACTTAGAAAGGAAACTTTATGACTGTCATGGTATCTTCATGGGAACTCTTCATATTCTTAGAGTGCTGATGGCTTTGGCTACTACAAACATGAGTATCTGTGGTCTCTTTCCCTACCGGATGCTACACCAGAGACCCTCAGTTAGTCACCTGCCCCAGGGAGTGCAAAGCTATTCCTGATGAATTCCTTCCCATTCCCAATCTCTGGTGGCCCCACTCCTCATCCTCGAGAGCAAGGGTGAGGAATCAGTGCGTTAGCACTGCTGCCTCCATGCCGCTCCTGCTCCAGACACTTAAGAACCTCCATCCAGCCTCAGTCCTGGGAGGACTCAGTGTACTACGGCGGCCTTGCCGAACTGTGTGACCTTTGCCTGTCCTTCTCCTAATGATGCTTACTTTTCTTTTTGGTTTGTTTTCTGTCATCTATTAGATGAAGACAAACATAGTGTTTATCTCATAAAGCTGTGAATATTAAATTCATATAAATGCTAGGCACAATCTATGACACAGGCTAAAATTTCAAGGAATTATGATGATGATAAAAGCAGATACAGAATCTTGATTCTGAGAAAGGATAACCTATTGAATCATGGTGCTCGTGTTTTGTTTTTTTTTAGCGTCATTCTTCAGAATACTTTTTACCACTGCAGTCATTGTTTTTCAAATTTTATCTTTTTAACACCAAAAACATTTTGTATTGAGTTGTAACCAATTAACAATATTTTGATATTTTCAGGTGAACAGTCACTGTAATTTTTAACATTTGCGATCATCTCAAAAAAGACCGGTAATGAGTAGTTAGACAACCATATATGAATCAATTATTTTGCATAATGTATGTAATCAAAAAGCTGTAAAGATCTATTTACCAATAATTTCTTTTTACATTGAAGAAACAAATAAAGCATTGCCTCTATGACTACAAATGCCATGCTTTCTTGGAGGTCCTTTCTTTTGAACTCCTCTTTCTTTTCACCCCTACCCCTTGATAAACCTTTGGGATGTCAGTGACAACTGGGAACCAGGCTGGTTCCTGATTTAGCCCATGGGTCCTTTTCCACACTCTACTGAGAATCCAAATGCTTTTTGAATCTACGTGAATTATGACGGTAAACAAAAGTTCCATTACTTTATTATTTCTTCTGTTTTGCTTTGAATACATTTTTGACTAAAATAAAGTTTAGAAATCCATCCATTGAGAGTTAAATGTTAAGTCTCAGAAAAATACACATTTTTCTAGGCATATCAGTTCTCAAAACTGTTATTTCAAGAGGGGATTATATTTTTTACATGAGCAACAATAAAGATAATACTTTTTAATGAAGAGAAATTATTTTTTCAGATTATTTCTTTAGTGATGACAAACTATGCACAAAAAAATCAAGATGTTCCAGAAAAGCTGACATTTCCACCATGGGTTTTTATACTAGCTAATGTTATGTTTGATAAAACCTTATGTGACAAACGCTGTATTAAACTCTAATTAAAATTTTGCCTAAAATACACTGTTTTATAACTTGCCTTTCTAAATTAAGTGTACTCAATGTTCCCTAACATTTTTTGATAGTCTAGATGCTACAGTGGTTACAAATAATTTTTTTGTGAATTTAATCTTACTTTTAAAGATTTGGGCAAAGAAATTACAGCAGATTACATACGTCCTTGTGATGGTATATTTGAGAGATTTACTTCAAGTTTTGTAAACGTTGCCTAATTGATGCTTTTGAACTGTGGTGTTGGAGAAGATTCTTGAGAGTCCCTTGGACTGCAAGGAGATCCAACCAGTCCATGCTGAGGGAGATCAGCCCTGGGATTTCTTTGGAAGGAATGATGAAACTCCAGTACTTTGGCCACCTCCTGCGAAGAGCTGACTAATTGAAAAAGACTCTGATGCTGGGAGGGATTGGGGGCAGGAGGAGAAGGGGACGACAGAGGATGAGATGGCTGGATGGCGATGGAGGTGAGTCTGAGTGAACTCTGGGAGGTGGTGATGGACAAAGAGGCTGCTTTGCGATTCATGGGGTCGCAAAGAGTTGGACATGACTGAGCGACTGAACTGAACTGAACATTTTCACTCAAAACCATTGTAGATCACAGGCTGGTTATTTTACAGTTTTAGCTTTAGTTAAATGATGCTTTTAAAAATCAGGTATAGTGGCAAAAAAATCAACAACAAAACACAGGTTTTAAGTCCATTAGCAACTTAGCTGTGTGCTGTGCATAGCCGCTCAGTCATGTCCGACTCTTTGAGACCCCATGGACTGTAGCCTGCCAGGCTCCTCTGTCCATGGGGATTCTCCAGGCAAGAATACTGGAGTGGGTTGCCATGCCCTCCTCCAGGGGATCTTCCCAACTCAGGGACAGAACCCAGGTCTCCAGCAATGCAGGTGGATTCTTTACTGTCTGAGCCTCCAGGGAAGCCCAGCAGCAAATTTAGTAAGCTGATATTCTATAAATGATGCTTTACAGATCTATCCTTATAAAGATCTAATTCTATTAAATAGTCATTATTTTTTACTTTTGTGAAAAACAAAAGTTATTACTATTATAAGCACAGTAAAAGCTTACATCTAAATGAGAAAAAAAAATCCAGATCTTGGCATCATCATAGTAACTCTGCTGCTGCTGCTAAGTTGCTTCAGTCATGTCTGACTCTGTGCAACCCCAGAGACGGCAGCCCATCAGGCTCCCCTGTCCCTGGGATTCTCCAGGCAAGAACACTGGAGTGGGTTGCCATCTCCTTTTCCAATGCATGAAAGTGAAGAGTGAAAAGGAAGTCGCTCAGTCATGTCCAACTCTTAGCGACCCCGTGGACTACAGCCTACCAGGCTCCTCCATCCATGGGATTTTCCAGGCAAGAGTACTGGAGTGGGGTGTCATTGCCTTCTCCCATAGTAACTCTATGGTATATTATTTCCCCCATAACTACAAATGTTAGAAATACCATTTGGCTTCTGATGAATACCTAAATATAGAATAAAATAATTTCAAAGTTATTTTAAAGCTAAGAAGACTCTTTTTTAAAGATCTCTTTACTCTCTCTTCATTTTCATTCTTAATATTAAAGATGGATTCTCTTTGAGGTTTGAAATTCCACAAATAATACCCTTGGAAGATTTATTGTGTATTCAAAGACAAGCAGAGAAAAATACAGCTCTATTGAATAGACCCCAATTCTTGTCTTTGACCATGTTGCAGGCCCACAGGGTCAAAAACACAAATGCTAAAGTCAAAGACTTACTGACAAAAGTTTTGTTAGTTTGTTTCATGTGTGTGAATGATCATCCTCTAAAATTTATTTCAACAAGATTTTCTTAGAGTGAATGAACTTGCCCTGAATGAACTTATCAAAGTCCTACCCTTCATGCAACTTTCAGAAACTCTAAAATAAAAGCCAGCGAGTCCATTTTACTTTTCTTACCTCCCTAATACAGGAAGGAAATGACCTTGGGAGCTCATCCCGTCTCTCCCTGCATTAACTCTGAATTTGTAAAATAAGGGACTTAGAGGAACATAATCTCTAATGCCCTATTTTTTCATATCTTTATGAAATCTAAATCCATTTACACACTAATGGGTTGCAGAATAGAAAGCAGATGACCTGAAATAAGTGCTTTAAAAATCATTTTCTATTTTTTCCTAAGTTTATTTCTCAGAACTTTCTTGAACCTGAAAGTATGGCTTAATGAGCCATAAATAAAATTCAAACCACAAAACTTTGTGTTGCTTGTAAACAAATCCACAATGACCAAGATGCTTCAAATCACTTTCCTTATTTCCATAAAAACTACTAATTTGCAAAACCACATGACTAAATAACATTACTAAAGCCCCGTGAAACTGGAAAGCTTTCTAAGACCAGCCCAGGAAAAACAAAGGAGAAACAAACAAACATGGTCTTTAAAAATTTCAGTTAGGAAATGTGATCATGATACCCAGGAAAAACAAAGCAGAAACAAACAAACATGGTCTTTAAAAATTTCAGTTAAGAACTGTGATCATGATACCCAGGAAACAAACATATTTCCATGCTATATAATTTAATAATTTTAAAGCTTTTACCTAGAAGATAAAGCAAGACTGAAATTATATGACTTAAATGTTTCTGAAGCAAAGTTAATAATATTTATAGGTGAAATATCAGTTCAGTTGGTAAAATGATGTCTTCCTATGTTCAATTTGATTTAATCCAGAGCAACTTGCCAGTATTTTGGAATCTCATACCTGAACCATTCTATTGAAGCAATATCTCTGTGAGAGCTGTGCATGAAGACTGCTACCAGCAGCAATGATTCCTCAATATTATTAAGACCTTAACTGTGTTCAAGGCACTATACAAAGTGATTTATGTGCATTATCTCATTTAATCCTCCCAATAACCCAATATATTATGAAGCACTATGCCTGATTTTGTAGATTACAAAACAGAGGGCCAGAGATATTAATTGAATCCCCATTGTTATACATACTAACTAAACTCAGATTCAGCAGGTCAAAGATCACTGTTGTCAACATTTTTTAACCTCCTAGTAAAAGATATTAACACTTTCTCCTTCAAAGTGTTAATATTTATATAACCCTGCTGTACAATACTGTTTGTACTTATATTCCCATTTACATCAAGAGGTCAACATGTGTCTCAGTATACTATGGAAAACCTATAAATGTGGATGATACTTTTATCTTTTGATCCCAGTTTAAAGTTGCTCTACATTGACCTTGATTATGAACTCACTGAACCAATTATTTCAATGAGGGGTGGGCAATGTAGGGAAAACCTCTAGAACAAAAATATAACACGATTTCTATATTCAGAGACAAATACAACATAGGAAAGAAGGACAAATGTGATGGCATGGAGCTAACTGTTATATGTGTGAAACAGGATATAAAGACAAGGGGTTGAGGCAGTCAGAAAGTTTTAATGAAGGAAGTAGAACAACATATTCACCATGGGAACTATCATTTATTGAGCATCTCCTACATGTAAAACACAGTGGTAAGTGTTTTATATCACATTCTTCTCACTAACCTTCAAAGAGATGTATTATTTTCTACTTTTGCCAGTGAGACCAGAAAGGGTAAATAATTTGCCTAAGACCACATGATCAACAAGAGGTAAAGCTGGGATTTGAACACTGCTCTGTCCAATTCCAGAACATAGGTCAGGTTTTGAAATATGGAAATAAGAATGGGACAGAGACAAGTTTTTTTGTTAATTAATTTTTTATTGAAGGATAATTGCTTTACAGAATTTTGCTGTTTTCTGTCAAACCTCAACATGATTCAGCCATAGGTATCCCATTGTTCACTGCAGCACTATTTACAACAGCTAGAACATGGAAGCAACCTAGATGTCCACTGACAGATGAATGGATAGAGAAGTTGTGCTATATATACACAATAGAATATTACTCAGCCATAAAAAGGAACACATTTGAGTCAGTTCTAATGAGATGGATGAACTAGAACCTATCATACAGCGTGAAGTGACTCAGAGAGAGAAAGATGAATATTGTATTCTAACACATATATATGGAATCTAGAAAAACGATACTGAAGAATTTATTTACAGGGCAATAATGGAGAGACAATTTTTTATTTGCAATGTCCATTCTCTCCTTCTTTAGAAACAGAATCCTCAAATTGTTGCTGGGAACATGGATGCCAGTTAACACCTACTTTCCTTCCTCTCTCTTTGTAGGCAAGATGTGGCCATGTGCTGGTACTTCAATCAGTGGAACATCAGCTAAAAGATGGAGGCAACTTCCTAAAGAGAATGTATACAGCCTTCACTTCCCCTGGCTCCTCTCTCTCTGGGTGGAATATGGACTTAGTGGTGGGAGCCAGGATCCCATCTAAGGTCATGAGATGAAAGCTGCATGTGGAGAATGGGGCAGGGGGTGGGGGAGAGAGAGAGGTTTCTAACACCATGGGGTTGTGATATCAGCCCTGTAATCATTATATTTTGTTATTACATAAGAAAGAAATATTTTTTGACTTAAGTCACTGTCATTACATACTGGTCTACCACAGGGCTTTGTATCTGGGAGAATTCACTGTATACAGCAACACAGGATAAGAGGCAGAAGCAGTAATAAACATAAATGTATTTGGTAAAAAAAAATTAAGGCCAAGGGTATATTTGATAAACAGCAGGAAATATTCTTAGATATATCGAAAGGTCAGGTTGTGAAGGGTTTCCTTGATCAGGCTATGGATGTACCTTTCAGTAAACAAGAACAACTGAAGATTTTGAGCAAGGGTTTGTAGACTGATGGATTCATTACCTCCTCCATTCAGCAAATATATGCTGATTTTCTCTCCTGTGTGATACAGGAAGAACCGATTTTAAAGAGTAACCATTGATTAAAGATAACCAAGAAATAATCATCTGGATAATGACTGGTAAGAAAAGCCAGAAAATAAAAAAGAAGGTTAGCAGAATCTGAATACAAAGGATATCTGCTAGGGAATGCTGATCTACAAATTAGAAACTTTTACTACTGAGAACTGAATTCAGGAATAAGAGAGAAGATGGAAGGTCACTGGAGTGCATAGGACACAGCTTAACTCTGACTTGGATGATTAGAGAACACATTCTAGAAGTGAGGCTTAATTTAAGACCTACAGAGAGATTAGGGGTAAATCAGAGGAGAGAAAAGTGACATGGTAGGAAATCTTTTGAGCAGAGGTCAGGTCAGACAGCACAGCTCATTCTGTCAAATGAACAAAAGCAATCAGTAGGGTCAAAACATAGAAAGTGTCAGGGGATAGTTGAAGGACTTCCAGATGAAGTTCTCTAAAAAAAGAAAATTTAAAAGACAGAAGCAGAGCGTTAAGGTCCAAATCTTCAGCAACAGGAACACTAATTGGCTGAAAAGAAAAAGAATAGATGGGTGTGCTATATTAACGAGGGCTGCAAATTCTTTGTCATTCTCTTTAAATGATAGAGTCTATGGTCCCTTACCCGGCATCTTGGCTGCCCCTTGAACTGATAACTTGCTTTACCAACAAAATGTAATAGAAATGACGCTGGAGCATTTTCAGACCTAGACCTTGGAAAGTCTTGCAGTTTCTATTTTTGTCATCTTAGAGGCTACACCACCATTCCTGATACTTTGATGGAAAGAAAGGCCCAGCAAAATCTTAACCAGTCCCAGGCACCACAGATGAGACTCCCAAGATGTAAGTGAGGTCAACTTGAAAATTTCAGTCCCAGTTCAAAGTGTAGTGGAGCAGTTGTGTCCGACTCTTTGCGACCTCATGTACTGTACAGCCCGCCAGGCTCCTCTGTCCATGGGATTCTCCATGCAGAATAAGGGAGTGGATTGCCCTGCCGTTCTCCAGGGGATCTTCTCAACCCAGGGACTGAACCCAGGTCTCCTGCATTGCAGGCAGATTCTTTACCTTCGAAGCCACCATGTTAAAGCAGTCCCAGCAGAGCTCCTAGTAATTCTCCAAGCCAGGCTTCAGCAATATGTGAACTGTGAACTTCCTGATGTTCAAGCTGGTTTTAGAAAATGCAGAGGAACCAGAGATCAAATTGCCAACATCTGCTGGATCATGGAAAAAGCAAGAGAGTTCCAGAAAAGCCTCTATTTCTGCTTTATTGACTATGCCAAAGCCTTTGACTGTGTGGATCACAAGAAACTTTGGAAAATTCTGAAAGAGAGGGGAATACCAGACCACCTGACCTGCCTCTTGAGAAATCTGTATGCAGGCCAGGAAGCAACAGTTAGAACTGGACATGGAACAACAGACTGGTTCCAAATAGGAAAAGGAGTACGTCAAAGCTGTATATTGTCACCTTGCTTATTTAGCTTCTATGCAGAGTACATCATGAGAAATGCTGGACTGGAAGATGCCTCTTGAGAAATCTGTATGCAGGCCAGGAAGCAACAGTTAGAACTGGACATGGAACAACAGACTGGTTCCAAATAGGAAAAGGAGTACGTCAAAGCTGTATATTGTCACCTTGCTTATTTAGCTTCTATGCAGAGTACATCATGAGAAATGCTGGACTGGAAGAAACACAAGCTGGAATCAAGAATGCCGGGAGAAATATCAATAACCTCAGATGCAGATGACACCACCCTTATGGCAAGAAGTGAAAAGGAGCTAAGGGCCTCTTGATGAAGGTAAAAGAGGAGAGTGAAAAAGTTGGCTTAAAGCTCAACATTCAGAAAATGAAGATCATGGCATCCGGTCCCGTAAGTTCAAGGGAAATAGATGGGGAAACAGTGGAAACAGTGTCAGACTTTATTTTTGGGGGCTCCAAAATCACTGCAGATGGTGACTGCAGCCATGAAATTAAAAGACGCTAACTCCTTGGAAGAAAAGTTATGACTAACCTAGGTAGCATATTCAAAAGCAGAGACATTACTTTGCTGACTAAGGTCTGTCTAGTCAAGGCTATGGTTTTTCCTGTGGTCATGTATGGATGTGAGAGTTGGACTGTGAAGAAGGCTGAGCGCCGAAGAATTGATGCTTTTGAACTGTGGTATTGGAGAAGACTCTTGAGAGTCCCTGATCTGCAAGGAGATCCAACCAGTCCATTCTGAAGGAGATCAGCCCTGGGATTTCTTTGGAAGGAATGATGCTAAAGCTGAAACTTCAGTACTTTGGCCACCTCATGCGAAGAGTTGACTCATTGGAAAAGACTCTGATGCTGGGAGGGGTTGGGGGCAGGAGGAGAAGGGGACGACCGAGGATGAGATGGCTGGATGGCATCACGGACTCGATGGACCTGAGTCTGAGTGAACTTCGAGAGATGGTGATGGACAGAGAGCCCTGGCATGCTGCGATTGATGGGGTCGCAGAGTCAGACACGACTGAGCGACTGAACTGAGCTGAAGCAACTCCAGCCAATATCACATGGAAAAGAAGAATCACCCAGCTTAGACCAGCTGACCAAAAGTATTGTGAATAAATTGTCGTTTTAAGACTCTGTGTTTTGGGGTAGTGTGCTACACAGCAATAGCCAATTAATACAGTAAAAGAAACAGTAATCTAGGAAGGCTGGAAATAGACCGGAGCCATGTGGTACTATGAAAGCAGAGGAAAGAGACCATTTCAAGTACAGGACAATCTACGTCACCAAACATTGTAAAGAAACCAGATAGCATCTTACATTTAGAAAGTATAGGCATAGCCTATACTGCCAATTGTTGTTCAGTTGCTAAGTTGTGTCCAACTCTTTGTGACTCTATGGACTGCAGCACAGCAAGCCTCCGGGTCTCTCACTATTTCCCAGAGTTTGCTCAAGTTCATGTACATTGAGTCTGTGATGCTACCCAACCACTGCCAATTAGCAAGGTGAAATATCTGAACTTGTCATTACTGTATTCAGTCTGTGGTGGTGATTTAGTCTCTTAGTTGGGTCTGACTTTTGCAACCCTGTGGTCTGTAGCCTGCCAGGCTCCTCTGTCCATGGGATTTCTAAGGCAAGAATCCTGGAGTGGGTTGCCATTTCCTTCTCCAGAACATCTTCCTTACCCAGGGATTGAACCTGTGTCTGCTGCATTGCAAGCAGTCTCCTGCATTGCAGGCAGACTCTACCACTTAGCCAACAGGATTCCATCTATAAAACGGGCATTTCTTTTTGTTACCTACTGAATGAAGCATCACTGTGAGAATTCCTTCTCTCCAAATTATGCCACTGCTTTCAGAGGAGAATATATATAGATAGAGCACACTGAAGAACAGTCCTTTTCATTATTTGCCACTCTTTTTTTAAAGAAATATTTTAGTATTGAAGTATAGTTGACATAGAATGGCATGTTAATTTCTTATGTAGAGCAAAGTAATACATTTAACATATATATATATATATATTCATTTTCATATTCTTTTCCATTATGGTTTATCACAGCTTACTGAATATAGTTCCCTGTGCTATAGATTTGGATTTTGTTGTTTATTCATTCTATCAGTGTATATAATAGCATCTGCTAATCCCAAACTCCCAATCCATCCCTCCCTCTTTCTCCCTCAGTAACCATAGGTCTGTTCTCTATGTCTGTGAGTCTGCTTCTGTTTCATAGATAAGTTCATAAGTGTCATATTTTACATTAATTTATAAATAATATGATATGGTACTTGTCTTTCTCTTTCTAACATTATTTGCCACTCTTCATAAAGCTGCTATTGCTGCTGCTAAGTCGCTTCAATCGCATCTGAAAGCTGGATAAAGCCTAATGTTCTACTGATTTATCTTTTCAAGATCACTCAAGTCCGTTCATAATTTTTCACTAAGGGGATTAAAGAACAGATGAACCCAAGGGTTTGGGTCTTTTAAATATTAGGTTACTGTTTCCTATGCTTGAGAGACCACCATGCTCATCAGCATCTGGTACATCATCTGTGAATATCTCTTTTTTTTTGTTTCTGACTCCCACTTATTTTCCAGTCGGTATTCAATTGGGAGTCTGACGCTCTAAAAATAAAGCCTTTGGAAATGACTGAGATTAAATAACCATTTAGTCAAACTCTCTGCAGGGTTTTGCACCAGGACCTTGGGCATTCTTGGGCTGCGAATTCTCATTTGGTTTACTACCATCTCAGTGATCCCAGTGACAGCCTCAGATAATTCAACTGCAAGTTCAGCAACACCTTATGGGGCTCTTGCTTCCTTAAGAGCTGTAATTCCACTTATCAGGCTGTTAGTCTGCACTCTTGAAGACTTTCTTCTTTTTCTTGGTTCATCAAACTTTTTGAAAATTGGCCTGAATTACATATCTAGGGACATGAAAAAAGAGCCATCTAATTAGTTTCCTCCTGGCTTACCCACAGGCTATGATGTCTTCACTGAGTTAAAATGATTTTTTAAAAATAAAGATATCTTATTTTAGAATCATTTACTTATAGTTATCAACCAGATGACATTTGGTATTCAGTTTTATGATTTGGGATGATTTTAAAACTCTTGAAAATTTCTATTATTTTAAAATTATTATTAATTAGAAGTACATCAAATCCACTAAAGTGAAAATATCTGTTAAAGTGCAAAGAAAGACACACACTTTATACTATGGGGCACTTACAAAGCTTATACCACCTATATTAATAATGAGCAAACTTTGGTTCTCAAACCAACTCAAAGGGGGAAAAAAGTGGGAATTGTGCTTCTAGATTTTAAAAAATGAGTATGCATGCTTTTTCTTATAAAGCAATATATTCACATATACTGATATTACAAAAGTTATGCCATATGGATATGATGCAAGGTAGACTCTAAGTGCATGATTAAGCAAATTACCCCAAAGGCTAGGGAACAGAAAGGCTCACAGACCAAATTAAGATACTTGAATTACTTGGTTCATTAAATCAATTTAAATACATAGCAAGAAGAAAGAGGCAAAAGATGTGACAAGAAAAGTGCAGGAACTTCGGGCTATAGTTAAAGGGTTAGCCTGATGAGTAGCAATATGTTTTATCTGTCAGGGTGTATGTCATTAAACAATGATCAATTTAATAACCTGCATTTGAGTATCCCATACACTTCACATGTACTTTGCATAAGTACATAAGAGGTGCTTAGTACATACATGCTTTACTTACTTTATCCATGACCAATCTGTCTGATTGGTAACTAACATCTACATCTATATCCATGTCTACAGGCCTTTTGGTTCTGCCTATGTTTTACATGCTGTCTGCTGTGCTTAGTTGCTCAGTTGTGTCCAGCTCTTTGCGACCCCACAGACTGTAGTCCTCCAGCCTCCTCTGTCTATGGGGATTCTCCAGGCAAGAATACTGGAGTGGGTTGCCATGCCTGGAGGGTGGTCCCCTCCAGGGGATCTTCCCAACTCAGTGACTGAAGCCAGGTCTCCAGCATTGCAGATGGATTCTGTACCATCTGAGCCATCAGGGAAGCCCATGTTTCACATACTACTATCTTATTCATTATCTTTAGCTAACACAATTTATAAATTTTGCCTACACCTTATAAATACATTAAGTTACTCATATCTATCTCATTTTATGATATTCTATAACAGCATTAAATATTCTCAAGTAAATAGAACTCATATTACACATTTTTTTAGTAAATATGTATTGAACATCAACTATGTGCTTGGCAAAATTCAAGTGCTGATGACACAGCAGAGAACGAAAAGAGTTTTTTCAAAGAAGACATACAGATAGCCAAAAAGCACACAAAAAGATGCTCAGTATCATTAATTGTGAGAGAAATGAAAATCAAAACTACAACGTGGTATCACCTCCCACTGGTCAGAATGGCCATCATCAAAAATCTACAAATAATCACTGCTGCAGAGGGTGTGGACAACAGTGAACACCCCTACATTGTTGGTAGGGATGTACACTGCTGCTGCTGCTAAGTCGCTTCAGTCGTGTCCAACTCTGTGTGATTCCAGAGACGGCAGCCCACCAGGCTCCCCCGTCCCTGGGATTCTCCAGGCAAGAACACTGGAGTGGGTTGCCATTTCCTTCTCCAACACATGAAAGTGAAAAGTGAAAGGGAAGTTGCTCAGTCGTGTCCAACTCCCAGCGACCCCATGGACTCACTAGAGCCAGCATTATGGAGAACAATATGCAGTTTCCTTAAAAACAGCATAGACTTAGCACAGGATCCAGCAATTTCATTCCTGGGCATATATCTGGAGAAAACCATAATTTGAAAAGATTCATGCATCCCAATGTTCACTGTAGCACTATTCATAGTAGCCAAGACATGGAAGCAACCTAAACGTCTATCAACAGAAGAATGTGTTCAGTTCAGTTCAGTCGCTCAGTTGTGTCCGACTCTTTGTGACCCCATGAATCTCAGCACGCCAGGCCTCCCTGTCCATCATCAACTCCCAGAGTTTACCCAAACTACTGTCCATTGAGCCGGTGATGTCATCCAGCCATCTCATCCTCTGTGTTATATATGCACAATAGGAAGATTACTCAGCTGTTAAAAAAAGAATGAAATAATACCATTCGCAGCAATATGGACAGACCTAGAGATTGTCATTCTGAGTGAAGTAGGCCAGATATAGAAAGACAATAATCATATGATATCACTTACATGTGTAATCTAAAAACAGGTACAAATTAACTTATTTACAAAACAGAAACAGAGATGTAGAAAACAAACTCATAGTTACCAGGGGAAAAAGGTGAGAGGAACAAATTGGAAAACTGGGATTGACATATATATGCATATATTAATATATACTCATATATTATACTCATATACTGATATATTAATATAAAGAGGATAACTAATAAGGACATTCTGTATAGCATAGGGAAATGTACTCAATACTGTGTAATGATCTATATGGGAAAAGACACTAAAAAAAGTGGATATATGTATAACTGATTCTCTTTGCTGTACACTTGAAACTACTGGCAGGCAGATTCCTTACAGTGGAGCCACCAAAGAAACCCCAAATTAACTGTATTCCAGTGAAAATTATTTTTAAAATTTACACTTCCCTAAACAAAAAATTCTGCTTGTTCAACAGAGAACAAAGAAAATCTTCTAATGTATTCTGAGTGGTCAAACCTCTTTTATTTATGGCAATGCTAGGAGGAGGGCACGGCCACCCATTCTAGCATTCTTGCCTGGAGAATCCCCATGGACAGAGGGAGCCTGGTGGGCTACAGTCCTTGAGGTTGCAAAGAGTCAGATATGACTGAAGCCACTCAGCGCACAGCACACACAATCTATTTAAAAAATTGTTTTTTCATACAATGACCTTTATTTTATTCGTGTTAACCTTACTGAATGTGAAAAAATAAAAGTTAACCCATTTTGAGTATGTTTTCATGGCCAAAACAAGTGAATACACAGTTAAAAGAAAATATGATTTTTCAATTGGACTGGTAGGCAATGCAGAGAAACAGAACACTTGCAGATGGGATGTTTAGGAAAGAGCCCCTTGTTCCATGTGGGAAGGATTAAGCGGGCCAAAGTCAATTTGGATTCAGTGTGCTTTGAAACAAAGTTATACTGATACAAACATAAAGGTAAGTTCTAACTAGTTCTGAAGAGCCAAAAACAAAAACAAAAACCCCAACAACCACCAGAACAAGACCTTAAACTACTTGTGAGAATTCTAGGCTTTTTAGAATGTAGCTGTAATTACCTAAAAAGATACTAGAATAAAATGTTATTTACTAGTGAATTTATATATAGATTTCTTTCTGTATTCGGCTCTTCTGGCATTTTGTGCCATTTAAAATAATTGAAATGGTGATATTTTGATATTGTTATTTCAGTTCTTTGAAAAAATCTGAAATTTGAATAGTTTTCATGTTACAATTTAGTTAGAAAGTGCTCAAGTTTTATATAAACAAAGGTACATCTGCTGAGAAAGCTTTCTTCCATGTGTAAATCATTCATTTCCAAAAGGAAGAAAACAATGGAAATCAACAGAGCACAGCTTCTAGTGCCCAAATAACTCTTTCTTTAGTTCAAAGCCTTTCTGAAAAGTAAAATCTCCATCTGTAGATGATGAACCTAAACAAAGATAAGTTGGTAATATATTCTTTGAAATACAAATTGCAGCTTTCACTCAATAAAAACATTCCAGCTCTTGCAAATAACAAAAAACTTGTTAAAACAATCTCTAAAGGTATCAAATAAGGAACACAATTGTTTCAAAATGAGAGTGGAAGGAAAGTACTTGGGGTTGGTTTATAATTACGTTCTCACTCTTGCCCAAACTCTTTTAGATTCAAAGGGTTTTATGCAAGAACTAGAAATTGTGCACCAAAAATACACTTGAAACTCTGTCATTAATGCTCCTTGCTTTTTAAAGATTTCACTTTGAAAAATATTATTTCATTTTCTTTGAACATTTCAATGACATAAAGCAAGATCCTCTATGACTCACCTCCTAGAGTAATGGAAATAAAACAAAAAGTGGGACCTGATTAAACTTAAAAGCTTTTGCACAGCAAAGAAAACTAAAAGCAAGGTGAAAGAAAATCCTCAGAATGGGAAAAAATAATAGCAAATGAAACAACTGACAAAGGATTAATTTCCAAAATATACAAGCAACTCATACAACTCAACACCAGAAAAACAAACAATTCAATCAAAAAGTGGGAAAAAGACCTAAACAAACATTTCTCTAAAGAAGACATACAGATGGCTAACAAACACATGAAAAGATGCTCAACATTGCTCATTATTAGAGAAATAAGAATCAAAACTACAATGAGATATCACCTCATACTGGTCAGAATGGCCCTTGTCATAAAGTCTGCAAACAATAAATGCTGGAGAGGGTGTGGAAAAACAGGAACACTCTTGTACTGTTGGTGGGAATGTAAATGGATACAACCACTATGGAAGACGGTATGGAGATTCCTTAAAAAACTAGGAGTAAAACCACAATATGATGCAGCAATCCCACTCCTAGGCATACACCCTGAGGAAAACAAAATTGAAAGAGACACATGTATCCCATTGTTCATTGCAGCACTATTCACAATAGCTAGAACATGGAAGCAACCTAGATGTCCACTGACATGAATGGATAGAGAAGTTGTGGTATATATACATAATGGAACATTAAAGGTGCTCAGTCGTGTCCGACTCTTTGCGATCCCATGGACTGTAGCCTATCAGGCTCTTCCATCCATGGAATTTTCCAGGCAAGAGTACTGGAGTGGGTTGCCATGTCCTTCTCCAGGGGCTCTTCCTTACCCAGGAATCGAACCCAGGTCTCCTGCATTGCAGGCAGACACTTTACTATCTGAGCTACCAGGGAAGCCCCTACTTTTTTTTTTTAATGGCTGGAATATTACTCAGCCATAAAAAGAAACACATTTGAACAAGTTCTAATGAGGTGGATGAACCTGGAACTTATTATAAAGAGTGAAGTGAGTCAGAAAGAGAAAGATAAACACCATATTCTAACACATATATATGAAATCTAGAAAAATGGTACTGAAGAATTTATTTACAGGGCAGCGATGGAGAAACAGACATAGAGAACAGACTTACAGACATGGAGAGAGGGGAGGAGAGGGTGAGATGTATGGAAAGAATAACATGGAAACCTACATTGCCATATGTAAAATAGATAGCCAACGGGAATTTGCTGTATGGCTCAGGCTCTGTATCAACCTAGAGGGGTGGGATGGAGAGGGAGACGGGAAGGAGTTTCAAAAGGGAGGGGATATACGTATACCTATGGCTGATTCATGTTGAAGTTTGACAGAAAACAACAAAATTCTGTAAAGCAATTACCCTTCAATAAAAAATAAATTAATTAAAAAATATCCTATTGGTTAAATTTTATTCATTTTTATACTATAAAAAGTTTGTTAAATTTGAA
>SJYC01075641.1:0-18436 GCA_006408675.1 Madoqua kirkii | reverse complement strand
GGAAGTAGATTTAATATATTTTTGTCAAGCAGCAGATTTGATATCTGTTTATTTTCTCATAGTCTTTATTTTTAATATCAACTTTGCAGCTAAATTTATTTAGAATTTAGATCACATTTTCAAGCCAGCATTTTTATAACAAAAAAATTAAAATATTTCATGGCTCATCTATTCTCTCATCTTCTTTTCTTTTTTCTTCTATAGTCAGTATTTAAAGTAGCAACAAAAACCTTTGGAATGATAATGTTTTTTTTCTAATAGACTTGAATGACATGGTATATTTTCATATCATGTTGCCATGACTACCAAACCCTTTAGCTCATCTTCATTTAAATATGTTCACTGTTAAATTAGAGATGGAGCTTAAGCAATTCAGGATACTCTATAATTTTGTTTAAAACACTGGTTATATAATAAGTCTCAAGTTCACTCTTTCAAAAGAATAATGCAAGAGAGTTGCTGACTATAGAACATCTATTCTGTTTCCTAATTCCTCCAGAGGCAGTTTGGAAAGAAAAAAGGCCAACACTTATCTAAGAGAGCTTTTCAAGTTCTGTATAGGAATTTGACACTCAGATACAGAGCAAAATTTATGAATATCATTAAATAAATCAGAAGGCTTTTTTCAAATTCCAAGATGTCTGAGTTGACATCAAGACCTCTTAAGCACACCCACATCAGAATACTGAAAAATGTTCAAATGGTAACAAACGTCTCTTCCTGGCTGATTTAAAAATGTCTGTCTAGACGTGGCACCCCTTCATCCTTTCTCTGTGTGAAGATGTGATTGCTGCACACTGCAGGAAGCCCAGGCCGAGGTGAGCCTCCTTGGAGGTGAGCTTAGAGCTCACACTGCTTAGAGGTAAACTTTGCAGAGAGAAGATGCAGTGGCCCTAAATGAAGAATAGTCAGCACCCCAAAATTAATACTTGGTCACCACTTTTCTAGGAGCCCCATGTATTAGGGAATGAAGATAATTTATGTGTGTGTGTGTGTGCATGCTTGAAGGTGTGCAGCCATGTTGGAATGAGCCATTACAGGACCAGCATAAGAATCTGTACACTCTGGATTGCATAAATACTATTTTTTAAAGACATTAAGCTTTGAGGAGGAGCTTGATTTTATTCAAATATTGTTCTTTCCAATTAAAAATAAAAAATAAAATCTTTAAATGACTAACAATATACCAAGGAGAAAGAGTTGATTTGACCCTGATAACTCTGGTTTGACCTTTAAAGTCATACTCTTTAAATATTTTATGGAATTAAAGCACAAAAATATAGATTCTTCTAATAGCTAATCAAATAGAAATACACATGAACTTACTGAATTTTCTAATATCATGTTTCATTTATTATTAAAATTTTAAATATAATTTTGCCTAGTGCCATGGCAAATAGATGGGGAAACAATGGAAACAGTGACAGACTTTATTTTTCTGGGCTCCAAAATCACAGCAGATGGTGATATAGCCATAAAATTAAAAGACACTTACTCCCTGGAAGAAAAGCTATGAGAAACCTACACAGTGTATTAAAAAGCAGAGACATTACATTGCTGACAAAGGTCCATCTAGTCAAAGCTATGGTTTTTCCAGGAGTCATGCATGGATGTGTAAGTTGAACCATAAAGAAGTCTGAGTGCCAAAGAACTAATGCTTTTGAAGTGTGGTGTTGAAGAAGACTCCTGAGAGCCCCTTGGACTGGAAGATGATCCAACCAGTCCATCCTAAAGGAAATCAGCCCTGAATATTAATTTGGAAGGACTGATGCTGAAGCTGAGACTCCAACACTTTGGCCACCTGATTCGAAGAGCTGACTTATTTGAAAAGACCTTGAGGCTGGGAAAGATTGAAGGCAGCGGAGAAGGGGATGACAGAGGGCGAGATGGTTGGATAGCATCACCAACTCAATGGACATGAGTCTGAGCAAGCTGTGGAAGATGGTGAAGGACAGAGAAGCCTGGTGTGCTGTAGTCCATGGGGTCACAGAGAGTGGACATGACTGAGTGACTGAACAACAAAGTGTATAGGACAGGAAACTATATTCAGTATCTTGGGATGAACCATAATGGAAAAGAATATAAAAATGTATATATGTGTATAACAGAGTCACTTTGCTGTATAGCAGAAATTAACACAACATTATAGATCAATTACACTTCAATAAAGATTTTTAATTAAAATTTTAAATTTAAATAGATGAGGTTTTTGCTTGAATTAAAGCTGTAAGATCAGATTGTAAATAAAATATAGAATAGGAGGTACATTAAATCATTATGGATAAATGTATGGGAATGCAGAATATGTTTTTATTAGTAAACCTAATTTTGTAGAAAGTCTCTAAATTTTTTATTAAAATGGGCTTTTCATAAATCCTAATGCACTTTTTAATCTTCCTGCCTCAGATTTCTCTCAAAACAGAATATTAAAAATAACTAACAAGCCAAAGCAGGGAAAGAATTCTAATAATCCTTCACTTTACCTTCCAGGATCACAAACTGACGGTCACTACTTATTGCAAAGGACTCCTGATCTTATTTTGATTTTCAGTAAAGCAAATCAATAATAAAATAATTAAAAGTGACTTTTTCAATTAAGTGAAGGAGGCAGAATAAAATATTTAACAGAACTTAGAAAGCAAACAAAATGGTGTGCATTCTTGGTTTAATTTTGCTGGAGAGATTGCATAAAATAAAACTCAAACTCTTTTCCTTGGCCCCTTCCTCTCTGAGCATCTTCTCTAATTTTCTAGCCTCAGCAGCCTATTCCACTCTTTAAACATGACAAGCTCATTCCTGCCTCTGGGGCTTTGTACCTGCTGAGGGGGAACGTCCTCAGATCTGAACAGCTCTCACCTCAAATGCTATCTTTTAGGTCTTTCCTGAGAGTCTTGCTGCCCTCTCCAGATGCTCTAAAAATTATTTTAATAATTTTCTCATTTGTTTGCTTATTTTCCTGTGTTTATTTTCTGTTTATACTACATAGAATAATGGATAAGTTTCTTTTAGCACCATGCCTAGAACTGCATCTGACACACATTATGTGCTCAATAAATATTTATAGATTGTCTGACTCTCAGGGTGTTACAAGGAAGGCTCTGTGACAGTCTGATTTGGGGTAAGAATATTTGCATAATCATTTTACAACTTATCAAGATTTCCATGTACCTTATGTTGTGATATTCTTAGACATATACATAAATTGAGAGGAAATGAAGGTCAGGTATTGTTATCCTAATTTCTACAGTTTAGAAGTGGCTATGTTGTGACTCCTCTCCAGTGGTGTGGTTGATGGTGAGTTCATGCTTTTCATTGTCATTTGTCCACTGTTCACTTTTCATGAGCCCCAAATGGCTATGATTAAGCTGATGGGGCAGCCACACATGAACCACAGCCGGCTTTGCGGACTCTGTTAACAGATCCACCCGCATCCGGCACCAGTGCTGCCTGATCTGATCACCAAGCCGCCGCCACCATCAGGCACAGAGTCACCTTTTCCTTTTCACATTAATTCTGCGTAGAATAAAGGGAAAAAGGCCATGGCCTTAAAGCCACTGGATCTTTGTTAGTATTACAAACTACTACTGAGAACACTTTTCAATCACATGATTGGAGAACCATCAAGGCTTAGGCTGAAAATTGGGAGTAGGTATTTTGTCTGAAAAATGATTTACTTTACTGGACTAATGGAATCTTTGGGCTAGAAATCGGCTCTTTTAAGTGAGAAATCAGCTCTCCTAAGCTCTTTCTAAAATAAAAGAATAGAAAGATAGTGACCCAAAGAGATGACTTTGCGAGTTGGTGGGAGACAGAACTGAAGGCAGACTGTGGCCCTCTTAGACCCAGTCTATACAATTTATGCCTCTTTTGAAATTAAATCTGACACTGGCTAATTTTTCAGGGCCGGAAGTATGAAAACAAGAACAATATAAAAACTGAAACAAGTTTTTTAAGCCATGATGATACTAATAAATCTAACAAATATATATAAATCACTGACTCACTTGACAACTGTTTATTCCATGCCTATTTTATTGTAGGCTCTATTCTTAGACACTGGAGTTACAACAGAGAGTGTAACAGCGTTTCTTTCTCATGGTCAAATGGTGAGGCCAAGCAGTAAGTGTTTAATTTCAATGTATGTTACTAAATGCTATGATAAAGACCAGAACCAGGGAATGCAGAAAGATAGCATTCAGGAAGGGTTATCAACCCATGTGGTGGTGGGCGAGGAAGGGTTCCTGGGACATTCTGCATCTGAGCTGAGATCTAAAAGATGAGCAAGAAATAGTTGTATAAAGATGGAAAATGTTCCAGGCAGAGAGAAGAACATGCATAACAATGTGGATGCATTAATGTATCTTCCCCTTCACCATGGCCAAAACACAAAACAAAATAGCAATTATTTTTATTCTTCTGTGATTTTTCGAATCACAGTTCCCTGTGTGGAATCACACACGGCCCTTCAGTATGTGGATCACCTAAGATGTATTTCTATCAGCACCATCACTTTACAACAGATTCAACACCCTGGAAAAGTGGGTTACAGTGAGATTCCCCCGGCTAGAACTATACAGGAGCAGGGCTTTATAAATGCCTTTTAAGAGGGCCAGGTTCATATTCATCTGGATCACCCCACACCTCCCTCAGAAAGTCTTTGGTGCCTGCCACATCTATGTGTGGGCTTCCCTGGTGGCTCAGCTGGTGAAGAGTCCGCCTGCAATGAGGGAGACCTGGGTTCTATGCCTGCGTTGGGAAGATCCCCCGGAGAAGGGAAAGGCTACTCACTCCATACTCCGGCCTGGAGAATTCCATGGACTGTATAGTCGATGGGGTTGCAAAGAGTTGGACATGAGTGAGCAACTTTCACTTTCATCACTATGTAATTAAAAATAAGACACTGTGCTTGACAACATGGATACACTGTACAAATGAGAAATACAATTTTATTCTTGCTCTAACAGCCTCAAAGCATTCAGGGCATCTTTGTAAATTAACCACCCTGAAAATCAAAAGCAAGTAAATTGTTTTTCCCCAAATCTGCTTGTTTATTAATCATCTTCACAATAATCACAATCGTCATAAATTAGAATTTTTCCCCTAAGGACAATCAGGAATAGATGTTAATCAAAACCAATGTTGAATGCTCTGTAAGTTTTCTTTCAGTCTTTGATCAATTGATGCATTCATTTCAGATACTTGTCAAAGTCTCACATTTCCAGCTTTATCAAATCAGGCAGAATAATTTTGAGTCTATATATTGCTTCTTTCTTTAATTTAAAAGTAATTATGGAAAGCCATCAATTTCCTGAGTCATCCATTTTCTGCGAGGTACAGGGACACACTAGGTTCCTATCTGCAAGGAATTTACAGGAAGGGGAGAGTAGAGGTGGAGGAGATGTCAGGGAGGAGGGCACCTGTGCCATAGCGGGTGGGATCCTTTAGGCTCTGCATCCCAGAACTACTAAATTAGCACCTCAGGAGGGTTTAGCCTTGAGACTTGGTATTAAAAAAAGCAGAACAAAACAACTCGTTAGGTTAACCTCACACACGTTCAAGTTTGAAAACCTTTTCTTTGGCAGTATCAGATGTCACTGAGTTTCAAGCAAACAAGCAGGATGAGGGGGTTAAGTGTTTCAGAAGTGCCCTGTTTCAGAAGTGAGGGAGACAGGACATTTTAACTTTCCAACGCAAAGTGGATCATTTTGATCAGTTAAGGGCTGAAGGATGGGTTGATTCACAGAGATGAAATTACATTTAGAACTCAGATGAAGAATTAGCTTCATACCTTATCTGATAATTTTAGCTGGTTGAAAGTTCAACATTTTATCTTTTTGTGAAGGCTTGTTCACTGGGTCAAAATAGTTAAAATATCAGGTAACAAAGGCGATAGTGAATTGGAGCCAGGTAAGCACAGACAGGGAGGGCATAATAGTCAAAGCAAGAGATAGGAGAATGAAATCTTGGGCTACAGGAACTGCATGGTAAGAGGGAGTATTAACAATAAGGGAAATGCTAAAGGACTTGGTCTCCGATTGGATGGAAGATAGGTAGCCAAAGAGCTGCGACTTTTTTTACATAAAAATTCATTATTCTGGAATTATTTGAGTATGGGACCGATTCAATATTATTTACTTTAATGAGATCACTTTACAGAATGGAAAACAGAAAAAAAGAAAGTGCAGCTCGGTGTCATCCTTCACGGTTGTGAAAACTAGCTGCACTGATAGTATAGTTTCTGCAGTGGCCTTGGATTCAGGGCTGGCTCCTCTTCGTCGGGCCCCTCCACGCTGTGTGGCAGTTGTACGCTGTGCGCCTGCCTCTTACATGGTGCTGTGAGCGGATGACAGTGAGACCCCCGCTCTTCCTCTGCGGCTACAGCAATGCACAGAGAGTAGGCCCCCCAGTTTTGGTTTTAGAATACACAAACATTAAATGTGGTGCTGACGGAAGTAGCACTTTCCAGCCTAAAATAAATTCCAGAGAAGCCCTACTGCATGCCTTTGCTTTCTATGAGGGCATCCCTAAACACCCTGTCCTCTGGCAGTATCCTTGTCCCCGAAATCCACGTGAAAGGTACTTGAGGCAGTCACACAGTTACTCAGGAGACTGAACGTCCTGTCAGGGATCGGATGTGAGAGCCCCTGTGTGACCTGTACCAGATGGCTCTCCAGATGTTCTTCTTGGTCAACAGCCACCATCAGTTTGACTTTGGAGACATGACCTGGGTTTGCCTATGGTCCTTCAGCTTGCACTCTACAAAGCTTTTGCATAAAAGAGTGAAAGGACTGCAGGTTGGAAAGATTACAGTTACATTTGCTTCATAGAATTTAAAGACATAGGAATTTTGAAAGCTTTGTATTTGCTTTTAAGATGCAAGTTGCTAACATTCTCCAGTTTAAGACAGTTCTAGAATATTAGCCCTGAATGGGACCTGGAAGACAACTTAGCTCAGTCCTTAACTTATAAATAGGAAACTCGGTCCCACACAAGGTGAGTGAGGTGTGTAAGGTCTGTGGCTCAGGACTGGACTGCAGAGTTTGAGAATCTAGCTCTTGGAGTAATCTGTTTAATGTGCAAGGACTCTCCTTTTGACTTATTTTGATGAAGTGCATAATTTTCCTTTCTCATTTATGCCTATGTACATTTCTTCTGAAATTCCTTCTATTTCTTTGCTGCTCATCTCTATTTTCTCAGTAATTTATGGTTAATAAACCTCAGTAAATGGAGTGACTCTAACATAAACCAGCCAAAATCATTATTGGTTATTTGGAGAATACTAAGTCCATTTCTGTGTAAATCAATTATGTCTGTAATGCATACAGTGAAACTGAGAAAGACATTTCTATGGTCCATAATGTGTACGGAGAATCTGAGAAACTTCCATGGTTCAATGAAAATGACTACTCAGTGGGACTGATCCTGAGTTACTGGAGAGCATCTGTAGCTACCACTTGTTTAAATGTCAGGACTGAGCTAAGCCTTTTACATGTTATCTTCATATTTAATCCTGATGGTGAGCATATGAGGTAAGATTATCCTCACTGTACAAATTAATAAACTGAAGATCAGAAATTTAACTTACCAAGATCATATCATTAAAAAGGCAGAGAGCTTGGATGATGATCTGGGACTCAAATCTTTGTGACTTTGTAGACCACTCCCCCTCCCATAAGCATCATGGAAACTCCTAAGAAGCCCAGGAGTTTTCTCAATGGTTTCATGAAAAGTGAGAGGGTTCGGAAATATTTCACAGTGGAAATGGTTTCAGACTCTTAGGGTCATTAAAACAAAGAGGGAAGAATAATTTGACTCAAATGCTACTTGATCCAGGAGAAAATACCTACTATTTACAGCAGATTTGGGGGATAGATGGAAAAATATTGTATTCAGAGGTGGCACCTTCACTGTGCGAAAGCGAAACACTGGGACCAGGTTACATCATGTGACCTTCTCCTGAGCTGTGTGCTACCCACAGTGGAGTCCACGGATCTCCCCCCCTTGCTTTATTCTGCCCCCTCACTTTCTGGCAATGCCGCGCTCCTTGTCATAGCCTTTGCTGTCGTGCTTTATGCCTTCCGGTTAGACAACAACAGCAAAACCCTTGCAATATAAATTTTAAAAATAATTACTTAGCTTTAGGATTTTTAAATGGCTGAAAACATTCATAGAAGAATCATAAAAGCAGTTTATTTCTATGTATTATATCAGACTTCTGCAATTATGTGCAACTTACTTTGTATTATATTCATTTTTATTTTTTATATTTTATATTCTAAATATCTAGCTCTTTCAGAATCAGTGAACTTAGAGGATACTGGAAAAACATTTAAACTACATAATAACACAGGACACAAAAGAGGAAAAAGGTTTAATTCCCATATCCCCTTTAAAAAGTCCTCATCCAGTGACTTGAATGCTTTGGAAACCTGGTCATTTACTTATTCAGTCATTAAAAAGGTTGCCTGCCCATCTGCTCCTGTGTACCATGCAAACCACTCACAGATTTTGGTGTGTGCTTATGAGGGTAGGCGAAGTACTGTGTGTGTGTGGAGGGCGGCATGGGGGGCGAGAGAGAGAAAGAGAGAGACATGAAGAGGGATTAAATCTTCATTCTTTTTCTGGATTTAACAACAACAACAACAAAAAACACCTAAACAAAATGACTTGTTGTGAATGTCTTTTTACATATCAACCTTTTTACATACAAAGGCTTTCCTTGTGGCTCAGCTGGGGAAGGACCTGGGTTCAATCCCTAGGTTGGGAAGACTCCTTGGAGAGGGGAAAGGCTACCCATTCCAGTATTCTGGCCTGGAAAATTCCATGGACTGTATAGTCCATGGGTTGCAAAGAATTGGACACGACTGAATGACTTTCACTTCACTCCTGGACTGTAGAAACAGAAACTCCTTCTTCTTGGGTTTTGGACAACATGGTGACTCTAAATCTGATGTGTATTTATAAATCTTCCCTACATCCAGAACAAAGGTTTAACTTTTGATGTGATATTTTTTCACTCACAAAGTATTTATACAGAACTAATCCTTCATCAAAAGTGTGTGCTGGGATGAATTACTAGAGTGAGGAAAGAAAGCAATTAGCATTTAGAAAATGCCAGGCTCCAAGGTTTCACCAAAGAACAATTAAAAAAAACAAACACCTAATTTAGGCACTAACATGGTTTATGAAGTAGAAAGAGCTCATATGCTTATGAATTAGCAAGACCAACAGGAGATAACAGATTCTATCCATAAAGGGGAACTAAGAAAGAAGTCTGTGCTAGTTGTCACAGGAAAATTAATAGCAGTACTTGGTCTAGAGAAAGTTGAAACACTTATTTTTAAAAGAGCAGCCTCTCCCCCCAAGATAAACATGAAAGCTAAAAACAACCAACATTTACTGAGCATGTAGTATGAGTCATTCATTGAGGTAAGCGTTTTAGAGACACAGACACTGAGGCAGGAACACGTATCATCCAGTTTTACAGATGAGAAAGCTGATGTTCAGAGATGATGAGTAATTTTGCTGAGTGTCATCCAGCTGGTAAAAGGGAGAGCCAAGAATGATAGATTCTGAGACTCACAGTCTTTAACTACTAGAAGCTCTGAAATCTCAAGATCAGGAAAATTCTTAGTTCTATGAAGGCCTGAATTAAGATAATATGCTGGGAAAAAAGAAATGACTAAAAAATAGGTATAAAAAGGTTGGAAATACTTGAAATTACATATAACGAATAAAAACAAAGATGAGTCTTTAGAAAACAGAAATAGAAATACATGCATTCCTATGAATATATTCCTATGAATTATTATGGGCTAAGGTGATCAACAGGCACAAGCTTCCAGTTTTAAAATAAGTCACAGGGGTGTGAGGCACAGCATGGTGACCATATTTCATAACATGTATTGCACATCTGGGAGCTGCTAAGAGAGTAAATCTTCAAAGTTCTCAACATAAAAAAAAATTGTAACTATATATGATGATGGATGTTAACTAGACTTACTGTAGTGATCATTTTGTAATATATACATATGGAACTATTATGCTGTACACCTGAGACTAATACAACGCTACATGTCACTTGTATCTCAATTTAAAAACTAAAAAAAGATAGAAAGCTCACCTCTGTCAAAAGAAATATATTTACTGCTTATTTTAGGACAGGAAACAAATCTATTTAATATAGTAACACAAAAACTATACATTGCTTGAAACAGATTCCTGATTCAATAAGCATATTTAATATATTACTGGAAAGTTTATTCAGAAAACAATTATAAATCTATAAATTAAGTTTTCTTTTTAAACATTTCCAGTTTCTATTACCATTTGAGCTGTGTGCTGCTTGGTGAACTGTAATCTAACACTGTTCGCTTTATCAGCTTATGAGAAGGTAATGAAAGCGATGAGAAGCCCAGTAAACATTTTATGAATTTTTGAGTTAAAATATCTCACTGTGCTGAGTCTATGAAGAAAGCATTCATTTTGATTCTTTGAAAATAATTTTTTTTTTTTTTGGAGGCTTACTGAGTGCTGGGTACAGGAAAATGAGTAAGATGTGGCTGATGTTTTAAGGAACTGCCAGTGTAGAAGAAGATGAAAGTGGATGTGTTAGTCACTCAGTCATGTCTGACTCTTTACAAACCCGTGGACTGTAGTCTGACAGGCTCCACTGTCCATGGAATTTTGCAGGCAAGAATACTGGAGTGGTTGCCACTCCCTTCTCTAGGGGATCTTCCTGATCCAGAGATCAAACCCAGGTCTCCCACACTGAAGGCAGATTCATTACCGTCTGGCCACCAGTGGAAGAAGATAAGGGGGAAAAATAAAGTGGGGGGGCATGATAATCAGATCACATAGATAACCTAAATTCAGACTGTGGTTCTTCTACTTTCTAGTCATGAACAAGCTTGTGAAACTTATTTAGCATTTCTGGGCTTCAGTTTTCTCATCCATAAAATGGGGACAGCTATCAACCATTTCTAGCTGCTGTTATTAGACCCATGATGGACAGAGAACAGAGCAGGACAGAAACACAAAGAATAAATAGCCTGATTATCTAGCTGTGTGAAGGAAAACATCCCTGAGAGATGAGAGCTGAGAGAATATGGATAGGCTTGGTGTTAAGATGAGTTCAGGGGAGAAGGAGCAGTGAAAACAAAGGTAAAGGGCAGGAGACCATTTGGAGGCATTTAGCAAACAGCCCCTAGCAGCTATGGCTGGATGCTATAGTATGAAGAATGTCTGCAGTGACAGAGGGGTTCTGAGGCCAGAGCCTGGCCATCGTATAGGGCCACACTAATAGTCTGAATCCTGTAAGTCAGTGCCTTCCAAACAGTGCTCCCTAGAGCCTTACGATGAAAAGTTTTGTGAGACTGCCCCAGACATTTGTAAGGGGAGGCTTCTTGGGTGGGTATGGTGTTGGGTTCCCTCCCAAGCAGAGCAAAACTGCTTTTATCTCTTTTATATGCATACTTTCATGTGCAACTTTTGTTTGAATAAAAAGATCTGTTCCTTAAAGAGTATTTGAATTTAAAAAATGATCAAGGATGGATAAATAAGGTTCTGCTGTACAGCACGGGAACTATATTCAATATTCTGTGGATAAACTATAATGAAAAAGAATATGAAAAATAATGTAAATATGTATAATTTTACATCTTAAAGAGATGGGAATACCAGCACCTGACCTGCCTCTTGAGAAATCTATATGCAGGTCAGGAAGCAACAGTCAGAACTGGACATGGAACAACAGGCTGGTTCCAAATAGGAAAAGGAGTACGTCAAAGCTGTATATTGTCACCCTGCTTATTTAACTTATATGCAGAGTACATCATGAGAAACTCTAGGCTGAAAGAAGTACAAGCTGGAATCAGGATTGCTGGGAGAAAGATCAATAACCTCAGACAGGCAGATGACACCACCCTTATGGCAGAAAGCAAAGAAGAACTAAAGAGCCTCTCGATGAATGAAAGAGGAGAGTGAAAAAGTTGGCTTAAAACTCAACATTCAAAAAACTAAGATCATGGTATCTGGTCCCATCACTTCATGGGAAATGGGGAAACAATGGAAACAGTGGCTGACTTTATTTTTTTGGTCTCCAGAATCTCTGCAGATGGTGACTGCAGCCATGAAATTAAAGATGCTTGCTCCTTGGAAGAAAAGTTGTGACCAACCTAGATAGCATATTAAAAAGCAGAGACATTACTTTGCCAATAAAGGTACATCTAGTCAAAGCTAAGGTTTTTCCAGTAGTCATGTATAGATGGATATGAGAGTTGGGACTATAAAGAAAGCTGAGCACAGAAGAATTAATGCTTTTGAACTGTGGGGTTGGAGAATCAGTCCTGAATATTCATTGGAAGGATTGATGTTGAAGCTGAAACTCCAATACTTTGGCTACCTGATGCAAAGAACTGACTCATTTGAAAAGAACCTGATGCTGGGAAAGACTGAAGGCAGGAGGAGAAGGGGATGACAGAGGATGAGACGACTGGATGGCATTACTGACTCAGTGGACATGAGTTTGAACTCCGGGAGTTGGTGATGGTAGGGAAGCCTGGTGTGCTGCAGTCCATGGGGTTGCAAAGAGTTGGACATGACTGAGTGACTGGACTGAACTGAACTGACTGACATATAACTGAGTCACTTTGCTCTACGGCAGAAATTAACACAACATTCTAAGTCAAATATAAAACAAATAAATAAATATCCACTGAAGCTTTGAGCAAGGAAGAAATATGATCAGGCTTGAATTTTGGAATAACTTTGAGATTCCTTATTTTTTAGTAGAGACTATAAAATCACCTGGTTAAGGAAGTCAGTAGGACTATGGAAAAGACTCTGATGCTGGGAGGGATTGGGGGCAGGAGAAGAAGGGGACGACAGAGGATGAGATGGCTGGATGGCATCACCAACTCAATGGACATGTCTGAATGAACTCCAGGAGTTGGTGATGGACAGGGAGGCCTGGTGTACTGCGATTCATGAGGTCACAAAGAGTCGGACACAACTGAGTGACTGAACTGAACTGAAGTCAGTAGGACTGTACTCTAGATTTTAATAGTACTGGGGTTGGTAGAAGTGATGAGTGATTATATGCTATGCTGAGAACCAGGCAAAGCTCTCAACAGCATAGGTACCACCCTTTGGGTTGCCCTACTAATCTCTGCAGATGCTTTTGGTTGTTTTGGAGAGGGTGCTACTGGCCTACTGGCAACTGGTAGGTGGAGGACATGGATGATAGACACTCTGCAATATATAGAGTAGTCCCCATCTGACCTGGCTTTCACATACGCATGAAGGTAAAACATCTGGGTATAACAGAAGCCTATAACCTAACTTTTTTTATACAAAGTAAAACACAAAGTATTTCTGGCATGGTTTTAGTATATACTGAAATTTATCAAGATTGGAGTTGCTGTGTGAATGGAGTAAATATTGTATTTTGCTCAGTTTTTAAGAATTTGCCAGGAGTTGTTTATTATTTGAAAAATAACTTCACAAGGCATTTGAGTTCCTAAGACACTTACCTTTAACAACCAGCCTTTAGAGCTCCAGACTCACTATGAGCTTCCACTGAGTCTAATGGTGGATAGATGCAAGTGTCTGATTACTTCATTATTTCACCTATGCAATTGTGCTCCAAGGTATTTATTTATATTCCTCTTACACTATGTGCAGGTTCCCCTGGTGGCTCAGATGCTAAAGAATCTGACTACAATGAGGGACACCAGGGTTCTATTCCTGGGTTGGGAAGATCCCCTGGAGAAGGGAACAGCCACTCACTCCAGTATTCTGGCCTGGAGAATTCCATGGACTGTATAGTCCTTGGGGTCGCAAAGAGTCAGACACGACTGAGTGACTTTCACAACACTACATTCAGGGCATTATGTTTGTTTCTTTAGTCTGTGCAGGTAGTTTATCTTGGGAATTTTTTTGAGGCAAATCAAGATGTCTCACAAAATACTTGCTATAAAAAAATGGGGCTTGGAGTACAACACAGTTGAGAGTCAACGGGTCAAAGTAACAAAAGCCTTCACAAAAGCATTTTTCAAGCCACTCAGTCTCTCTTATACTACGGTAGATTGGGAGTCAAGTTCATTTCTTGATTTGACTTTAACCTTTCCAAGCAGAGGCCATTTTTATTCACATGCTCATGCTGAAAATAATGGCGGGTTATAACACACTTCAAAGGCAAGAAGATCATTGTGTGCAGTAACACAAGGGCCGGACTAGAAAGGTGTAGAGGGGTTCGTTTGGGCAAGATGTTTCAGGTCATTGTGTGTCTACAGTTTGGGAAAACATACTTTTAATATCAAGTCCCATGCCAGCTGCTTGTCTTGACAGCAGTCAAAAATAATTTCAGGAAGTGATGCATTAAACATTTCTTTTTTGTTTTGGAGGCAAATAACTTTCAGTAATTTGTTCATACATATTGAGACATTTAATCACAAAGATGCAACTATTCATTACAAGCCAAATTGCCCAGCATTTAAAGAGAGATAAAATATAAATTCTTATAGAAAACTACCATGTCTTAAAAACCAGACAAATCTTGATTTTCTTCTTCAGTCCTTGATCTATTTGAACTAATATTTTCATCAAGTTGTGCCAGTTCACCAATAATGTATCTGCCAGTATATTATTTAAATATGTCCAAAGCAGGATGTTGTGGACTTCTTTGTGTCAACCTGGGTCAATAAACAGCTGAACAAACTGCGATCAGGATGGACTATTTGGTATGTCATATGCTTGTTATTCTTTGACACAAGGTTCTCAGACAGCTGCATCAAAGTGCTTGTTAGTCTAAACACGGCCCCACAATTACTAACTGAGAATTTTTATATTACAAATATATTTTTAAGTGTTCATCTTTTGCTTACATAAAATAAACTGGAATACTAATTTTTTTCCCAAGGAAAATGAAGATGTGGATCTATAATGGGATTGAAAGCAGGAGAAGGAGAGATAGAGACCATACTTTCTACTATTAAGTTTCCATTAATAAACTAAAATAAATTCTTGCTTTATAGCTCCACTGGGTATTTCTGAACAGCTGGTTGGCAGGCACAACCTTAATAATAAGTAAAAAGTATTTGATTCAGAGTCCTAGAGGCCCTGAATACAAATGTAAATTTCTGTCCTCTTTTAATACCAGTATTAGTTGTGTCTAATTTATATGCAATCCTGTTATTGGTAGATTATGTAGGTTCTGAGACCACTTACTGCTGTTTACTGTGGTTGTGTCTTTAATTAAACAATAATTTCCATGGATAAATAAAATAGCAAAGCTTAATTTAGAACTAGTTAATATCCTACTTCCAATTAATCTATTAGGATTAATCATACAAAGTAAATGTTATAATAATCAGTCATTACTTTTTAATCTTTCTTTAGTAATGTAATGTAATGAGGGGAATAATTTTTCTGATTATTTAAAGGTCCTTAAAATTCTGAAAGAGATGGGAATACCAGACCACCTAACTTGCCTCTTGAGAAATCTGTATGCAGGTCAAGAAGCAACAGTTAGAACTGGACATGGAACAACAGACTGGTTCCAAATAGGAAAAGGAGTACGTCAAAGCTGTATGCTGTCATCCTGCTTATTTAACTTCTATGCAGAGTACATCATGAGAAACGCTGGACTGGAAGAAACACAAGCTGGAATCGAGATTGCCAGGAGAAATATCAATAACCTCAGATATGCAGATGACACCACCCTTATGGCAGAAAGTGAAGAGGAGCTAAAAAGTCTCTTGATGAAAGTGAAAGAGGAGAGTGAAAAAGTTGACTTAAAGCTCAACATTTAGAAAAAAAAAATCATGGCATCTGGTCCCATCACTCCATGGGAAATAGATGGAGAAACACTGGAAACAGTGTCAGACTTTATTTTTTTGGGCTCCAAAATCACTGCAGATGGTGATTGCAGCCATGAAATTAAAAGACGCTTAGTCCTTGGAAGAAAAGGTATGACCAACCTAGATAGTATATTCAAAAGCAGAGACATTACTTTGCCGACTAAAGTCCATCTAGTCAAGGCTATGGTTTTTCCTGTGGTCATGTATCGATGTGAGAGTTGGACTGTGAAGAAGGCTGAGTGCCGAAGAACTGACGCTTTTGAACTGTGGTGTTGGAGAAGACTCTTGAGAGTCCTTGGACTGCAAGGAGATCCAACCAGTCCATCCTGAAGGAGATCAGCCCTGGGATTTCTTTGGAAGGAATAATGTTGAGGCTAAAACTCCAGTACTTTGGCCACCTCATGCGAAGAGCTGACTCATTGGAAAAGACTCTGATGCTGGGAGGGATTGGGGGCAGGAGAAGAAGGGGACGACAGAGGACGACCATCTGGATGGCATCACTGACTTGATGAACGTGAATCTGAGTAAACTCCGGGAGTTGGTGATGCACAGGGAGGCCTGCATGCTGCGATTCATGGGGTCGCAAAGAGTTGGACACGACTGAGTAACTGAACTGAACTGAAAACTAGTTTACCTCAAAAGGCTTTTCTAGATAACTAACTATATCATAATATCTAACTATATTCTAATTACAATACAAATATCTAATGAAATAATTCTGAAGTAGATAATTCTTGGAACTTTAAGAATTTTAATTAGGCAAGTTGGTATTTTGAAAAAATGCATTTGTTAGACCTTTTCTGAGCTCTCAATATAAAGATTTTAGGCTTAACTTAGAAATATGTATTTGAAAAACATTCATTCTGAGCAAGACATTGTGCAAGGTGCTAATCTTGTACAAGTATATCTCTCAGTGCTGGATTTACTGGGAGTCCTTGGGAAGAACTACAGAATCTAATCTGATTAACAGCACTTACTCTTCAGAGGATCACAGATTCTAACAAGTATCACCTGAATCTTTTACAAGTGTCAGTTTCTCTTATTTCAAGGTGTAACTAATTTCTACCTGGGAGAGCATTTTTTCTTTCAACTTTATACCGCACGTTAATAAGTACAGTGCCTTAGTTTACCATTTATAGCTCAAAATAAGATGATCCAAATGCTGCCTTTTCATTCATTTTCCCTCCTCTTCTCTCATATTCTATGGGCATCACCTTCTCCATGAAGCCTTCTTTGAGGTTTCTTAGTACACAGGGATCTTTTCTCTCTTGAGCCGCTGTAACAGTCTCTTATGTCCCCTTCTTAGGAACCCCTAATTTTTTATCTAGTTTTCTAATGCTTCATGTGTCCATATTTCCCAATTTCTGTTTTGTTTCTAGAGGGCTACACTTTTTCTGTGTGTATCCTTATTAGACATCTCCTCCAAGTGTGCACACACACATACTTTCTCTTTCTTTCCTGGCCCATTCTCAATAAAATCTACTGATGTTTTAGAGACATTCTCTAAAGAATTTAATTTTCAGATGCATTATTTAATATCAAATATTTTCTTAAAATCTCAATTTCCACGATGACAGTGGCAGCATATACTCAAACTATTACATCCTCATCAAGCTTTAGGGCCTTTAGAGTTTGAAATTAAAAAATGAGACAACATACCAAAGAAAGTGTAACAGAGGTGTGAAAGTGAAAATGAAAGTCACTCAGTCATGTCCGACTCTTTGCGATGCCCTGGACTATATGCCAGAATACTGCAGTGGGTAGCCTTTCCCTTCTCCAGAGGATTTTCCCAACCCAGGGATTGAACCCAGGTTTCCTGCCTTGTAGGCAGATTCTTTACCAGCTGAGCTGCAAGGGAAGCCCAACAGATGTACAGGCATGATTAAACTCGTAAACCTTTTTTAATGTGACAATAGTTTCCAAAATTCCACCGACAACTTTAGGCAAGTTCCATTTAGTGCCATTTATAGCATGTGTTCTGACTGACTGGTACTCATGCCTTACCATTTGTTAAGTATTTGGAACACAGCCCCATATCGACCAACTTTTGCTTCACTTTGAAGTCACAGGCTCTCTTTTCCCCACTATAATGTTTACTTGAGCAGATTATTGTCAATACAGAGAACAAAATGAGCACCCAGTTGTCTCTGTAGGGTTAACTGAGCTTATAGTGACTCTAAGATCAAGGCATTTTATGAAAAAAAAAATTGTATCAACTAAACAAACAATGAACACTGAATATAATACGCTCATAGGTGAAGTTGAACTTTGTATAATTCTAAAGTTGTGAAAATGTATTTGTCTTGGGGCCACTGTAATCATTCACATGTTTCACTGTCACTACTTTTAAAAAGTAGTTCTAAAATTTGTTTCATTTTGTTTCTATCGTTGTATAAAACATGAAATAAAATGACAGAGACACACTCCCCAAAAGAAGGGTTACTTATATTGCTTTCACAAGGAAATAGAAATGCACTCTTAAAGTTATAATCCTTCACCTCGGAATCTGCATTCTTCTTTAAAGGGAGGGTTTCAACAGAAAATTCTTAAGAGATTTTAAAAAAATACAAGTTTTT
>SJYC01075638.1:0-20925 GCA_006408675.1 Madoqua kirkii | reverse complement strand
AATACAATATTGTAATTAGCCTCCAATTAAAATAAATAAATTTATATTTAAAAAATTAAAAAATAAACAAATAACAAATGTTAGTGAGAATATAGAGAAAAAGGAATCCTAGAACACTGTTTGTCGAAATATAAATTGGTTCAGCCACTGTGGAAAACAATATGCCAGTTTCTCAGAAAACTAAAAATAGAATTACTATATGATATTGCAATTCCATTTCTGGGTATATGTATCCCCCTGAAAATGAAAACACCAATTAAAAAAGATACATGTACCAATGTCCTCAGCAGCACTATTTATAATTGCCAAGATATGGAAGCATTCTAAGTGTTCATCAACAGATAAGTGGATAAAGTAGATACAGTGTATATATATATATATATATATAATGGAATACTACTCAGCTATAAATAAGAATAAAATTTTATCATTTGCAATAACATGGATAGACTTCAAGGACATTATGCTAAGTGAAATAAGTCAGAGATAATATTGTCTGATATCACTTGTACATGGAATCTAAAAAATACTAGTAAATACAGCAACTTAGAAATAGACTTACAGATTTAAAGAATAAACTAGTGGCTACCGGGGGAGAGGGAAAGCAGAAGTAGCAAGATAGTGATAGGGGATCAAGAAGTACAAACTACTGTGTACAAAATTAGTAAGCTACAAGGATGTATCATATAGCATGAGGAATGTAGCCAATATTTTGTATGAACAATAAATGGAGTATCATTTTTAAAAGTTGTGAATCACTGTGTTGTACATCTGAGATATACTGTTCAAATATACCTCAATAAAAAATGTTTAAACAATTTTAGCCTTTTATCTAGTAAGATTTCAAAGCTGAAGTTTTCATCTGACTGGTCACTTGTCAAAAGGCTTCTGTATAACCACGCACACTGAACTACTCTATAGTACCTGTAGTACTTGCATTGCAACTCTGAGCCAAAGAAGCATAACAGAACAAGGGTTGACAAAAGCCAAAAATTAAAATATTAAAAAATTATAAACAAATACTACATTAAATAGCCCACAATATTTTCTAATTAAAGCTCTTATACCAGCTCCACAATTTCATCCATTCAGATATACTTTCTGTCTCCATCTCTGATCTGGTTCTTTCACTTTTCCAAATTGCAATCAAATTCCAAACCACAGAATTACGGACTTTTTAGAATGAAATAATAAATAGCTAAATAGTAGTGATAAAAATAACTCAAGAAGAAAAATGACAAATGATTCCTGTATTTACAACTCTGGGTAATAATCTGGAAAACTAGCTTAAAAAGATAAAAGTAAATTTAAATTTGTTGCTTCTTAGCAACCAGTTTTATAATATTATCATGTATTCTTAGGGTTGAGTAGGACTTTTGGGATTATCTAGTTCAAACTCCAATCATTTAAATCTGTATAGCATTCAATGACAGCAGCCATTCAGATTTTCTTTAAATGCCTCAAATCTCCTATATACTATTCTGTTGATGAACATGCTTCATACTTCATAGGAGTAAATAGCTATCGTCAGGCAGGAAATGCCTTATCTTCTTATGATGAAATGCATCACCCTATTCATACACTTTGCCAGTGATGTGCTGGTAAAATATTTCACAAACAAGAGGCATGAAAAATAAAAGCCTTGATTTGTATCATTTGCTGATTCCCATGGTGAAAATATCTATGTCAGGCTGTCTGACAGTGTAGTTCAGAAGAGGTGCACATTATGTATTCTCATGAACAAATAGTCCTTCCCTTTGTTACTTTGATAAGGATGTTCTGTCAAAGGCCAGTCCCTCAACATCCAATTCCCCCTTATTTTCTCAAAACTTCACTCACAGATAAACATCTCTCTTCTAAATCATCAATTTATTTATTAATATTACTGGAGGAATTTTCCTCCCAGTCTCTATCATGATATGTGTACTACAGCATTCTCTTTTATTCTTTAGAGAGCACTCATTGCTACTTGATAGTTCTTGTCTGTTTAAATTTTAAAATGTATCATATTCTCCCTCAATTAGAAGGTAAGTCTTACATGTTCAGGGACCTTTTCTGGTTTGCTCACAGCCAGGCACACAGTACATACTCAACAAATAGTCACCAATTTATGGAAAGAAGAGGAAACTTTACAGTACAGCTGTTTGGTTTTGATGGAACTTACTGCTAGCAATGTCTTCTTTATGTTGATGGGGATGAGCCTTCTAATACTACTGGCTTCAGATATGCTAATTAGGATAAATGAATAGAATCAGGTGTTGATTCTCTAAAGAGTAGGGAAAGGACAGTGTATGTGTGAATCATCAAACACCTTCACCGATTACTTGGGGGAATCATACAAGTTTGAAAGTAATAAAATACATGCTCATCTATCCTTATGTTATACATTCATATAACGTATACCATGTTCATTGAAATTGCTGATTATTGATAAATACCCTAAGCATAGTGTTAAGGAAGGGTTGAAAACCCTTATTATTTGTTCCTTGGTTATAACTCTTGGTAAATAAATTATGAGATATCCAAATTTAATGTCATATATTTCACATTAAAAACTAAACTTAACTGATAAGATTTTATATGGATTCCAGGCAGATGGTCTGTCTTAAACACTTTGATAATAGACAATTACATAACTTACCCAAATGACCTCTACTCCCTTTTGCCCTGGACACATACATCTTTCAGGACTGATACTGCCCCTTACCAGACTGTTGTGAAGGCTTCCCTGCCCTATCCTTAGTATCCCTGGTGTTAAGTTCCTCATTGGGTCTGACTCTTTGTGACCCCATGAACTGTTGCCCACCAGGCTCCTCTGTCCATGGAATTCTCCAGGCAAGAATACTGGAGTGGATTGACATTCTCTTCTCCAGGAGATCTTCCCGACCAAGGGATTGACCCTGGGTCCCTTCCCTGCCCAATCCTTAAATTTTGACCCTTAAGACTTCTTCCCTGGGCCCTCTGCTTTTTATTCTCTGCACACCCTCTCCTGTAGATTTCAGCCAGTCCTGATGTTTCAGTGATAAAAAGTGGACAATTCCCCAGATCTCACTCTCCATTCCAAATCTTTCTTGAGATACAAAATTTGCAAACACAACTGCCTATCAGATCTCGCCATTTGAATAAAACAGGTATCTCAAAGGAACAGGTTCCCAGCTGAATATAACTTCTTCCAACTTCCCCTTCCCAGGTGGCCCTAGTGGTAAGGAATCTACTTGCCAATGCAAGAGACATATGAGATGCTAGTTCCATCCATGGGGCAGGAAGATCCCCCGAAAGAGGGTGTGGCAAACCACTCCAGTATTCTTGTCTGGAGAATTTCATGGATAGAGGAGCCTGGTGGGCTGCAGTCCACAAGGTTGCAAAGCGTCAGACACAACTGAAGCAACTTAGCACACCAACTCTCCCAAGTACTCTTCTAATCCTCCAATTCTGCCTGTCTCAGAGAATGATACCATCTTCTACCCCGTTGTAAAGCCATTTTCTCCCCCATTGTAAACCTTTATAAACGCATTCTGAGTTGCCTCTTCTCTTGTTATCTACATCACTAGCGGGTGAGCCCAATCTTGACTGAGGTGAAACACCCAGCAGTGTACTTAACAAACTTACGTTCTCAGTAAGTATTTATTGAAACTTACTTTTCTCTAAGGTATTAGAGAAAAGACCCATGAATCCTTTGAGTCTTTCATCCTTCTCTACAACCACGACACATATCTATTTAGGGAAGTGCCAAACTGAGTATTTATTAAGTGAATGTGGTCAAGTTCTGTAGAGGTGATATACTATATCAGTTTTCTTTTTGTGGCACCAACAGTAAGCTTTAGGATGGCTAATCCAGTATAAGTCACAACTTTCAAATATGCCAGTTCAATGTCTGAATGCCTTGTCATTATTCTCATTTTTCATGCCTTTTTTGTTCCAATTATATGCTTAAAGCACAGTACAATGAAATGTAATTCTTATTCCTTAACATCATACTGGTTTAAATTTAGGTTCCTTAGAATTTTAAGGGAAATGCATACAGAAGAGGATTGAAAAGGTTATTAAAACTTCACAATAAAAATCAACACTACTAAGTGCAGTTCTAAAAGAAAAAAGTCAGTCCTTAGAGATTTCTTCGTTCAGCAATGAGTTTTATAATTAAATTTGTTGTGGTACTTGGCTTGTGTTTGCTCTTTGTTATAATTTCTCCTTGAATCCATCATGTAATTAAACCCAAGTGTTGAACTTTAAGGAAAATTTTTCAATGATCAGCTTCTCAGACTGAAACTGGGCTCTATTCTAACCTGGACAGGGTGAGAGGATACCATTTGAGTGGGAAAATTGTGGCAGGAGGAAAAGTGTGAAGTGGTTTTCAGTCTGGAGATCTCTAGCATCTTAGGAAGCCTAATGTTCTTCCCTCACATAAATCTGGAAGATGTCTGTGGAATGAGAATTGAAGACAACTGTAGTGTTATCTGAGTCCACTAGACTATCTACAGATACTAAGGTGAGACCACTGTCTGTTTTATCAAGGGAAGAGTAGCTCCAGAGTGGCTAGCCCAATGGAGAATATATTTTGACTCTTTCTAAACTAAGTACTATACTTATGTGAAAGAAAATATTAATTGGTGAGCATGGATATTTATATATGCAGGAATTTGTATTAGTTCACTAGCATTTGATCAGGTATTTAAAAATCTTTTGTAGTGGCCAACTCACAAACTACATTGTCAATTTTCATAAGTACAAGACAATACAAAATCAGTCCTAATAACAGCTTTGGCAGGATTTAATAAAGCATACACGAGAAACGTGTAATTTGCACAACTAATTTACACATGTGTCTAAGTGAGAAATGAATTTGGAAGATGTTAGTTTCCCATCTGTACCACACAGAGAAAGATGGGAAAAAATGATTTACCACCTGTCAATAACCAATTTTAAGTGTATTCTCATCCCCAAATAAAATTTCCAGTGTCCAAAATATATCTTCTAAACTCTCCTTGCAAAAGTGGTATTTTATTTCCATTTCTATATAAGTGTCACAATATGTTGATTTTTGGCAGCTAAATTCCTTTTTCTGGAGACTGCATAATCAAATTTAGTTAGCGCTGTTTGTGGTTAAGGAAGAATAGACAGTGATTTGGTCAGGTCACTGGCATGGGGTATTTCTTTACTTTTATTTTTTATTGTGAATTCTTGAATACTCACCTTCCTCCACTGAGTTTCTAATTTCTACTCTCCTGAGTTACATTTTGGATTGCAACATACACGACCTTTCCTTAGGCTTTAACAACTCTCAACACTGTTTAAGTTGAGAGTCTAGATTACATAGCTAAGTCATCTATTACTCTTCCTACTCTAACTTAAAAACACGTATGGTCAATCATTTCTGCTAGCATTCAAATGGGATTTGTGTAGCTCATTGGGTATGATCAAAATTGTTTAGAATTAAGTGGGCTTGAATAAGATATTAGTATAAATTGCTGGGTGAGAAATATAGTTCCAGATTTACATGATAGAATACTATTTTCAAGAATATTAATCAATTTTCTTGACTCCCTTTACTCACGGAATTTGTTCACTGATTCTAATACAGAGGCCCTCTCTACCTTGTTCCATTAGAGGCAATGATTGCTAATTTAGTAGGGAGTTACTTAGGGTAGAAAGAATATGAATGGGGTCAGTATAGAACCTGAGAGCCAAAATGACAAAACCTTAAGCTTAAAAAAAAGGGGGAGTGGTGGTCTAGGGATAGATAGAAGAGAGAAATTTTTGATGCAGATTTCCAGAGGTAAATTTTTAGCTCCCACTTTTAACTCATTCCTGGGCTGGGAGAAGTGGGAAGAGAAAGGCTGGAAAAGTTCCACAGGGTCTGATGTCAGAATTCAGCTTGACCAGCCAGCATCAGAAATGACCAACAGAGCAGAAGTAGGTAATGAAAAGCTCTAATGTCTGTGCTTCTCAGTTCCATGAGAAGAATGTTAATAACATAGGCAATACTCTTATTACATATCCACTAAGTGTTATTCAGTCTAAGTGCATGATGAGTATCAATTCACTTAATCCTCATAGGAACCCTATAACAGGTACTATTATAATTATTTCAATTTTATAAAAGGGGAAATGGAGGGACAAAAAAATGACATGTCCACAAACACTCAACAACTAAGCACTGAAGCCACAACGTCAGCTGGCCAACCTGCCTCCGAAGGCCACACTCTTGACCCCCACTCTACTGCCCTTTCAGAAGAGTCCATCAGTAGCCAGCCCACGCGTCACTTGTTTGCCATCTAGCAGGAGTGGTACCCACTGCTCACCAGCCCCACAGATGCACTGTGCCTTGATAGCTCCCATTTCAGTGGCCCAAGATAATCACTCATAAGCCCTCAAGAAAGCATCTTGGGACTTTGGATGACTGGGAGTGGTAGTAAACTGGGTAAGGAGAGAACAGATGGAACCAACCGATGAACTGCCACCAGGGCAATGGCATGTGGCAATGGCCACTGATGAGTGGCACACACAGCTTTTGGTTACTAAAACAGTTTTAGATCCTTTCTTTAGTTCTCTGGGTTTTAAGGAGACTAGAACATAGACTCCTAACACTGGATGCAGGCACAGCTCAGCACGTGGGAAAACCAATTAGGAGCCTGAGCCTGCAGCATCTCCTGTAAATTACCTGGCAGAGGATGTTGGAGCAGGGCAGGGAAGCTGAGCCTGCAGACTTCTAAAGCCCCTGCGTTTCAGAGGCTCGACGATTTCAGGGAGATATTGCTGCTCTTTCTGCAGTTTCTGTCTTTTAATGTTGGCAGCTCAAACAGATTCTGGGATGCTGGAGTGAAGCTACTTATTAAAAAATAATTAACAGGGGATCACACAGGCAAGGCTGGGTTTTAACAAAAGAGCTCACGGAATTTTCAGGGTTTCAAAACTGCTATATGTGAGCCTGAAGCCTAAAATTAACAATACATAACAAATGAGGCACAATGGTTAATGTCCACATTGGACACAGATGGGTAACTGCCTGCTGTTTTGAATCCTGAAGTTTCTTAGACCTTCTTGTATTAAATACTTTTTGAGAAATAAATATGCAAATACTTAGTTACACAGATTAAATTGACTGGATTTTATTTTGGAAGTCTACCAGGGGAGTCTTCTTCATATACTTTTACTATTGCTAACATTTACATATATACATTACATTTATAACATATATATATATATATATATATATAAACATTTTAAAAATTCTCATTTGTAAGTTTTTCCCTCAATAAAAAGGAAAGACATTCTCCACAAATCCTTGGCAGGTTAGACATCCAGCTATTAATGAAGGTGAGGTGGTTTCCCATTTTCTACATCCAGATATATACATATACATATACACGCTCATACACAGATACAACACTTCACTTTTCTTATGATCTGACTTTTGAAGCCAAAAATGTGGCACAAAGGGATGAAAGAGAGGCATACACAGGTAAATTTTATTGTCCTGGGTGCTCAGACTCTTCAGCCATGTCTGACTCTTTGTGACCCCATGGACTGTAGCCCGCCAGGCTCCCCTGTCCCTGGGGATTCTCCAGGCAAGAATACTGGAGGCAAGAATGCTTTGTTACTGTGCCCTCCTCCAGGGCATCTTCCCAACCCAGGGACTGAACCCACATCGTTTAGATCTGCTGCATCGGCAGGGGGTTCTTTACTACTAGCGCCATCTGGGAAGCCCCAGTTTTATTGGGTACCTACCATATATAATACATAATAGGGCTTCCCTGGTGGCTCAGAGGTTAAAGCGTTTGCCTCCAATGTGGGAGACCCAGCTTCCATACCTGGGTTGGGAAGATCCCCTGGAGAAGGAAATGGCAATCTACTGCAGTATTCTTGCCTGGAGAATCCCACAGACAGAGAAGCCTAGTAGGTTACAGTCCACGGGGTCACAAAGAGTTAGACACGACTGAGCAACTTCACCTCACCACCATATATAAAAACTATGACAGTCACCGAGGATTAATATGAATGAGGCATAGGTTTGAGCCTAAAGAGCTTCTAGTACAGAGAGGACAGAAGGCAAGTAATGCAAAGGAGAGAGAGAAATAGATAAGTACTATGCACTAAGGACAAAAGCAGGTGTACCATACTTAGGCACAGGTAAGCCATTTAAAAGTCATCTCAAAGGCAGGAACCTCATCTGACCCCAGACTTTTAACACCAAATGACATGCTGGAACTTTAAGAAGACTATCAAGGGATCCATTTTAATGACTGAATATATATTTCAAAACAAAAGTAGCTGCCATTTATTGAATGCCTACTTTACATTCAGTTTCTCTAAATCTCATAACCTTGGAAACTTGTTTTACAGGCAAAAAAATCTAAGCTTCAGAGAGGTTCAGGACTTACACAATGTCACAGCAGGATAGCGACAAGCTGGAATTAAATTCTAGGTCTAGCCACAGTTCCACACTGCTGAAGGAAGAATGGGCTGTCCGGCCTTGGCTCTCCTGATCCTCTTTTCTATAGCCAGGGCCACTTTTTTTCCCAGGCTGTTTTGACATTGGCTGCTTTTTCATTCCTGAACTCTGAGCTGTTGGTAGATTATCTCACTCTTGGCTGTTGAAATGATGCTGGATACAGCTTCGATCAATGGCTTCAAGGTTTTGCTTCCCCCCAATATGCTCAGCAAAGTGTTGGCTTCCTGCTTTCCTTGCTAACCCCTGGTGCGGCGCTTGTTGGTTTGGTTGACCCTACAGCCTACTGTCTATTGTGAGCATTCAGCATTCTCTGCCGGATCAGTGGTGTGGGGGCGTGCTGGGGCAAAGGGAAGGGATTTATTCTACTCCCTTTGGCAAGAAGAATTGCTTCTTTGTCGAGGTTAGAGTTGCAAAGAGATGCCCCTTTGTCGGTGTCATGATACTTCCTGGGTAATGCCATTAAATGTTTCCCCAGGCAGCAGAAGCTTGGGGCTCCTTGCTGAATTACCATTTAGCTTCCACTGGTCTGTGAGCCTTCAACTGTTTTGTTCAACTGCACTATTGAACTCCGCACATGATAAAAGTAGGATTCTTATGAACTGGATCTTTGACAAAAAGAATCAAAACTTGGATCCTTGACAAAAATATATCTGTTTTATTCATACTGTGTACGTAAAGTCCAACATAATATATACATGACACATAGTAGGTGTTCAATAAATACCTACTGAATAAATAAACTTGGAGAAGCCACTGGTATGTGTTGGTCTGATATCTCCTTTTTTCCCCTGAATGAGGAAGCATAATTATTTATGCTGACAGTGTAGACTAAAGATAATTTAAGTGATTCCAATTAAAAGAGGTATAAATGTATAGGGAAAGTAAAGAAGATGTAGGTTCAATTAGAGGACATTTTGTGGTGTAGTTTACTATCCTGTCTAATCTCTACTTCCTTTCAGAGCAACTAATAATCATAAATAAAGTGGCCATTTTACCCTTTCTCTTACACATACACACAGCCCTTTTCTGTTCTTCCAGGAATATATTTGGACATGCATATAAAGCTGATATGCAAATTCTAGAAGAAGCAACACAATAAGATAAAAACTAGAGAGCAACTTTATTGTGAGTTCCCTAGTAAAAATTCACTGCACAAAATATTAAGAGTACTCTTTTCATTTAGAATCTCAGGACAAATCACCTTTTTGGAAAGGAAAAAACAAAGGCTTTGAGAAATCAAGCCTATCACTGGTTTTCCTTACAAATTTTTTTTCCTAAACACAGAAAACACAGTAAGAACCACTTATTATATGGAAGGTAGGGATATTTTCTTCTCTCATTTAGTTAGTTTGGGTGAGGAAACCGGCTTAACTCTAGTTAACGTATTTTCCTTTAGACTTACTTTCAAAGGGAGAATGTCTTTCCACTGACTTCAGCTTGATTTAATCTCCAAAATGGAAAGGAAAAGAAAATGTGCTTAAGGAAAGTAAGGGATCCAAGAAACATGGAAACTACCAACTTGGCTTAAGAAGAAATGAAAACTCTGAGCAAATATATCACAAGTAAACAAATTAAATCAGTTTTTGAAGAATTTCCAACAAATACAAGTCCAGGACCAAATGTCTTCACTGGTGAATAGAAGAGGGATGTATAGATTATTGTGGAGTATAGACAGGTGAGAATATCTCATGTAATAGGATTTATACTGTATCCTAAAAAGTGGGTAGAAACTGATCACAGACAGAAGGGGTAGAGATATTGCTTGCAAGTAAGGATCAGAATGAGTGGACATGGAGAGAAGACAGACGAGGCAGTGAGCACTTTGTTAAGTGTAACATTTAAATTGTACATGGAAAGAAATTAAGATCGTATATATATTTTAGGACCAAAGAAATATAGTTCTTAAATGCTAATGTGGAAAGTTTGGACATTATCCCACATGCAGATGGGATCTATTAGAGGATTCAGAGTAAGGCTATACTATTATAAGAGCAGAATTTTAGAAGGTAAATTTAACTGTATTCAGGATAAACTCAAAATACAGGCGGTCACAAGAGGAAGATGATTGTTAGGAGGTCTGACAGTAATCCAGGCAGGATTATCATGAGGCTACAATGATTACGTGGAGACTGAAAGGATTATATGAACAAGAAATTTAGCGACCGATAACTATAAGGGGTGAACGAGACTGAAATAATCCTGAGATGATTTCAAGGTTTGTACGATGGAAAGCTAAAAGAACAGTGGAAATGCTACAGACGATGGGGTAAGTGGGAAGAAGAGTCAGATCTGAGGGCATGAACAAGGAGTCCACTGGACACTCTGAGTGAAATTCCAGAAACATAGCCGCGTAGAGATTCCCTGTAGGGCGAACATTCTGGACAGAAAGTAAAGACAGAATCTGGGTCAGGATATGTAGATTTCTAAGCCACTGAATGGGACACTTCTAGTACTCTCTCAAGGGATCTCAAATTTTAGAGATGCTCTGGATAAATGATTTAAAATAGTATATTGCAGCACTATTTAATGAAGGGACTTTTCGTCTCGCCTGTTGACTTTGTATATTCCATCTAAAATGATGGGAAAAAGAGATGTGCTATGAGATGAGAAGTGTGGTCATTGAGTACAGCCACATGAGTAAACTGCTCCTCTCCTGAATGATTATTTTCACGGGCTTTCTTTCTTATCATGCCTGGCTCAGTTTGAAGACCTGGCAGAAGACGTAAGAAATACAAGCTAAGTAGGAAATATACGTGCAAATGTGTGATAAGCCAGTTGGATTTTCAGGAAAACATGAGAATGTGTTTGGGGTCCTACTTGGCTCATCACGCCAGCTGTGTGAAGTGAATTCATGGGGAACATTGTCACTTCCTTTCTGAGGTGAGCATTGTGTGTGGTTGAGACAGTTCACAACCAGTATGCAAGCTGGCTTACCTGGGAGTCTTCAGAAAAATCTATTCTAATAAAGGGAATTTTCTGGTTTAGAAAGTAAGTGAAGACACTGAGTATCAAAAGCAAACACAATAAGGCAAACTAAATTAGGATAAATAAACCTTACACTGGTGCTTTCGAAGAAGAAATCTCGAGAATACGTTTGAAGATCCAATGATACAACGATGCCTATTGAGTGAATGAAGAGAAGACAAAATCTTAAACTTTTAGGTTAAGACCTTAGGGAGGATACAAAACAAACCCACACAAATTTGTTAATAAAATCCCCTAGGTTTCAAAAGTCACTGCTAGAAAAATGTTATATACATTTAGCTAACAAATTATCACTGACAACCCTAAAACTATTCCTTTCTTTTCTGGGCATTTTAACTTCTTTTTTCTTCTCACAAGGCTGAATGTGTCCTTACTCACTCTCAGTGAATGGATGGCTTCAGAACTGTGCCAATTCAGACTTGTTTGGTAAATGCATTTTTACAAGCATCTGATTTTCCATTGCTGCAGCTAGGGGTTTAGGTGGATCATGTAATGGTGGCTGAAGTCAAGGTGGAAAACAAAGCAAAAACCACCATCAGAAACTCACAAAAAGGTAGGTAGTCTCAGCTGTGTCAGCAGCTATACTGCAGGGTTAGATCAAGAGAATGCCAGGTAGGCAAGAGAAGGCAGGGGATAGGGAGGAATGGTAATAATAAAATAGCTCCCTTTTGCTACCTGCACCCTAAGGAAGAGCCCCTTTCAGACTGATTTCGATTGCGGTAAGCTTGGCAGACACCATGGGTCATGCCCATGAGGAAGCGCAGGGTCTAACAGAAGAGTCTACAGCAAGGAGACTCGTGCACTTCTTCATCCAATCTGTGTGGTCTGCCTTGAACTGCTTTCAGATCTTTATTAGGCCAAGGGTGACTCTCACTAACTTTGTGGTTGCCTTTCACAATATATCGCTGAAAAATCTAATTCACTTTTTGTATCAAACCCTTTCTTTTCACCAAGCCTCAGGTGCCTTTCTATAAAAATAAGGGATCAAAAGAGATAATCTCTCAGCTTTCTTCCAACTATAACCTTCCATGATTTCAGAAAAGTTATAGAAAACTGTTCATGAGGAAAGAAAGCCAGGTATAATTTACCTGTAAGTTACCTCTACATCTTCATTCATGGTTTTTGAAGTCATTCTCCCAGTGGTGAACTCACACAGATATTTCACCACTGTGGCAAGTCCCCAGTTATACATTTTTATTGGCAGTGGTCAAGAAGAGAACCAGTACAAACACTTGTAAGACCGTGGAAGCATCATGATACTTGTTGACAACTTAGTTAGCAGTGAGGCAGTGCTTCCTATTTCTGATAATGTTCACAGTTTTCTCCTGAGCTTATCACTGGATATTTAAATTTTGTATCTTGTTTGCTTCACCCTATTTCTCCAAAAAGCTGTTAAGTGACTTTTTAGAGAAGGACTGCAAAATATTGTCAAGAATTTTCAACATTATGTTTCATTATAGCCATTCCTTAAAAAAAAATTATTGGAAGATCTGGAAGAGCTTTGAAAAATAAATCAGGATGATAAGTATAAGGTGGCCAGTTCAGCAGGCAGCTTTTCTTAAATAACTGTGGATGGCTGAGTTCAATTCAAGTCAGCCCCTAAAGCCTTGCCTGCTTCAATAGGAGTTTTGCTTAAGGATAACAAGAGAAGAGAATTATGGTGAAAGATAAAGAAAGCTCTTGGCCTAGTACTCTCTGTAGGGCTGTACTCAGAATAAATGGGAAACATATTGGAAAATATTCTGAAGTAAAGTTTCAAATATTCACCAGTAAATATTCAGCTGCAATTAGGCACTTTAGGTAAACATGACTCTCAGTCTGAATGGTGCTATAGCTTAGATAACAAAATCAATATGGTAAATTCAGGAAAGAAGACTCCTGTTTGGAAGGGCAAAGAAAATCTATTAAGAATATATAGTCAGAAGAAAAGCCAATAAAATGTTTTTAAGATCAGTTCAATACCTTGAAAGATATTTCTTTCAGTTATCTTGTGTATAGCGTCTGTGGGGCTTTTTGTTGGAAACTGATGTAAGTCAAATCAATGACAGCACTTCTCTTAAGACCCCTAGAACTAGGATCCCCAGCCCCCAGGTCACAGACTGGTCCTAGTCCACGGTCTATTAGGAAGCAGGCTGCACATCAGGAGACGAGTAGCAGGCAAACAGCGAAGCTTCATCTGTATTTATAGCCGCTCCCCAAGGCTCACATTAGCACCTGAGCTCTACCTCCTGTCAGATCAGAGATGGTGGCATCAGATTCTCATGGGTGTGAACCCCAAATAATGTGCTTGAATCATCCCAAATCATTCTCCCCCGCACCATCCGTGGAAAAATTGTCTTCCCTGGTGCCAAAAAAGTTGGGGACAACTGCTCTTAGAAAATAGCCTTCTCCCTTTTAAACCAGATAATAAGGATTTTTAAGGTTCTTTTGGTTTGTTTAGGTCTGTATTCTAAAAATAAGAACCTGTTATCCTTCATTTGAAACAGTTCAATTAAATTCATTTATAAACATTCTTACTTTAGGTTCAACTAGTATCTGACTTTTGACCATTCACTACAAAACTGGAATGCCAATTACTGTCCACTTCAGCCAGTATCAAAACAAATAGTGAAGATGATAAAAAATAATTATTGCTAACAGCTTTCAACACAACCTGCACAACTGTGAACACTAGACTCTAGTGGTTATTTTGCGCTCTTTTATCTTTGGCTTTAATTTGTGTTTTTCTCCTTTCCTCTCTTTCTGCATAGATAATCCCACCCAATATAGAGACAATGACAATGCTATACACAAAAGAGGGCTTCCCTGGTGGTTCAGCTGGTAAAGAATCCGCCTGGAGACCTGGGTTTGATCCCTGGGTTGGGAAGATCCCCTGCAGAAGGGAAAGGCTACCCACTCCAGTATTCTTGCCTGGGGAATTCCATGGATTGAATAGTCCATGGGGTCACAAAGAATCGGACATGACTGAGCGACTTTCACACTATACATTAAAAAGTGATGGAAGTGATGGCAAAACAGTTCAAAACAAGTGCTGCAGTTCTCTAATTCACTTTGCACACAGAACTCTAACCATAAATAATTTCCATAATAATACAGAGCAGTCTGCATATGACTCCTGAGATTTTCAACCTGTATTGATTATACTGCCAGCCACCTGCACTTTACACATTTGTAAATAAAGTTTAGTTCTAATGAACCTCATGAGAGGGAGGCTGCATTACATTTGGAAGAATCAGGTATGTGTGGGAATCTCTTTTATTAGCATGATGACTGCAGGGGAAAGGGTTATGGCATGTTTGTTTAAGGCTTGAGAAATCTGGCATTACTGCTTTTTTCTTTCCCTGTTTCTGTCATCAAGTTTCCTGGGTCACCATTGCAAATTTAGGTTTTGGCATGATCACCCCAGTTTCTCCATAGACAACTTCAACATTTCTCTTTTTCTTGCCTCTATCATTCTCAGAGATAGAGGCATGAGGCTGCAAGTCATGCAGTGCATCTATACAGCCAGGAATGCCAATAAATGGACAATGATGTAACCATGGATGTCATGGATTCTGATTCAATCCCAATCTGTATGTCACTTACAAATGCAATTAGTGGCAACAGAGAAAAAAGAATATATCAATAATATCTGGGTCATCAACAAGCAGTAAAAAGAACCACCTTGGAATTTCTCATACTTAATGTAGACAAATCACTTTCCCCTAAATTATCAAAGACATATTTAATGCATTCCCTGGTGGCTCAGATGGTAAAGAATCCACCTGCAATGCAGGAGACCCAGGTTCAATCCCTGGGTCAGGAAGATCCCCTGGGAAAGGAAATGGCAACCCACTCCAGTATTCTTGCCTGGAGAATTCCATGGACAGAGGAGCCTAAAGAGCTACAGTCTATGGGGTCACAAAGAAGTTGGATAGGACTGAGTGAATAAAACATGCTACATTAAACATTAGTTTTATATATGCTATTTATATATATATGAGAACTTTTGGAAAAGTATGTGCACAAAGCTCACTACCTAAAGGTTCATTTTCCTGTAACTAACCAATTTCATGGTTATATGTCTTTAAAATACAGTAAACTGAAGCTCCAACCACCTCTATAATGGGTAGATGCCTTATAGCCTTACATATAACTATAACCTTAGATTCTTGCGTGGTGAAATAATACAGGATGAGCCCTCTGAGAGCACTCCTTGGGTTATACATTTTACACATTAATAGGAATTATTCATTTGTACATTTTCACACTTGTCTATTGCATGCCTAACGTGAGCCCACATTTTAGGTGTTAGAAATACAACAGGAGCACAAAATATGAAGCCCTTCTTCTTGTAGAGCTTCTATTCTTGAGGACTGAGTCAGATAAAACAACTGCCACAGCAACCACAATGACAAAGGAACAAATAAAAATATACTGAAAGCTGCTCAGTCATGGCTGACTCTTTGAGACCCTCTGGACTGCAGTCTGCCAGGCTCCTCTGTCCATGGAATTCTCCAGGCAAGAATACTGGAGTGGGTGTCTGTTCCCTTCTCCAGGGGATCTTCCCAACTCCGGGATGGAACCCAGGTCTCCTGTACAGCTGGTGAATTCTTTACTGACTGAGCCACCAGGGAAGCCCGAGAATAATGGAGTGGGTAGCCTCTCCCTTATTCAGGGGATCTTCCTGATCCAGGATTGAAACAGGGTCTCCTGCACTGCAGGCAGATTCTTTATCAGTTGAGTTACCAGGGACAAAGAAAACTGAGAGAATGAACATAGACAGTGCCATTTGGTGTCATTTCCAGTAGGTAGGAGGGACGGGTTACCTAATAAGATGACATTTGAGTAAACAGTTGAATGAAGGGCTTAGAAAGAAGACCGATAATCAGGGAAAGAAGGTTTATCTTCGGATGGGCTGTATTTACAGAACACTAATCCAACATCAATCTTACACTGCAAAAGTAGGAAGTCAAGAAACGCCTGGAGTAACAGGCAAATTTGGCCTTGGACTACAGAATGAAGCAGGGCAAAGACTAATAGAGTTTTTGCCAAGAAAATGCACTGGTCATAGCAAACAGCCTCTTCGAACAACAGAAGAGAAGAGTCTACACATGGACATCACCAGATGGTCAACATCGAAATTAGATGGATTATATTCTTTGCAGCAAAAGATGGAGAAGCTCTATACAGTCAGCAAAAACAAGACCAGGAGCTGACTGTGGCTCAGATCATGAACTCCTTATTGCCAAATTCAGATTTAAATGGAAGAAAGTAGGGAAAACCACTAGACCATTCAGGTATGACCTAAATCAAATCCCTTATGATTATATAGGGGAAGTGAGAAATAGATTTAAGGGCCTAGATCTGATAGACAGAGTGCCTGATGAACTATGGACTGAGGTTCGTGACACTGTACAGGAGACAGGGATCAAGACCATCCCCATGGAAAAGAAATGCAAAAAAGCAAAACGGCTGTCTGGGGAGACCTTACAAATAGCTGTGAAAAGAAAAGAAGCAAAAAGCAAAGCAGAAAAGGAAAGATATAGGCATCTGAATGCAGAGTTCGAAAGAATATTCTGGGTACACTTAGAATCTATTGTAAACTCTTTTCCTAATATAAGTCACATTTTTCTGTTTCTTTGCTTCATAATTTTTGTTGAAAGGACATTTAGGCAATATATTAAAATAACATTGCATTCTGATTCCCCTACCCAACCCCCCCTCCACACACACGCACAAGTTGCTGTTGTTTTCTCTTGTTTGCTTACTAACTTGTCTGAACTAAATATGTGTAGTCTACCTACCCAACAACATGTGGCAGCTTTTTTTATTTGTTCTTATATTTTTAAGGCTGACCTCCTAAGGGTTACCCTGTGTCTGAATACTTACCACTCAGACAAATATTGTTCAGGGGTTGTGTCCAAACCCTTGAGCCATTAGGTTTGCTGATGCATCAAGTGTAGGCTGGGGAGCACGTTCAAACATCAGACTGTATTCAGATTTTCACTGGCTTTTACTTTACACTAGGTTTTCTTACATCTTCTCCACGTAAGTGTGCAGGCTTCACTGGCAGAGACGGGCAAGCAGTTTGGAACTACTCCAGTTGCTGTTAAATTGAGATATATGCAGACTTTATCAAACCCCCTCTAGGGTCCCACATTCCTGTTTAAATTCCCAGCTAACCTGTTGCTCTGTTGGCTGTTCTAAGCAGGAGCACAGCCTTAACCTGGACAAGACATTCATCCTCCTTGTTTGCTGGCCACTGAGATCACTATCTTAACTTTCAGTGCTTCTATCCAGTAAGTCTCTTCCAGCACTGGAAACCAGGCTTCTGGATTCATGGCCTACCCCACCACTTGCCAAGACATCTGAGAGGGATGAAGATGGACTGTCTGAGACTGTTACACAGAGCGGAGTCAGAAAGAGAAAAACAAATATCACATATTCATGCAATCTAATGCAATTAATGGAATATTTTAAAAATGGTTTAATGGTCTTACTTGGGAAGCAGAAATAGAGATACGGATGTAGAGAACAAATGTATGGATATCAAGAGGGAACGGAGTGGGGGTGCAATGAATTGAGAGTTTGGAGTTGACGTATATACATTACTGACACTATATAAAAATTAGATAACTAAGGAGAACCTATTGTATAGCTCAAGGAATGCTGTTTAATGGAGAACTCTGCTCAGTGCAATGTGGTGATATAAATCAAAAGGAAATCCAAAAGGGGATAGAGTATACATATAGGTATGCATACAGCTGATTCACTTTGCTGTGTGGTAAACACTACACAACATTGTAAAGTAACTGCTGCTGCTCCTACTAAGTCGCTTCAGTCATGTCCTACTCTGTGCGACCCCATAGACAGCCCACCAGGCTCCTCTGTTCCTCGGATTCTCCACGCAAGAACACTGGAGTCGGTTGCCATTTCCTTCTCCAATGCATGCATGCATGCTAAGTCGTTTCAGTCGTGTCCAACTCTGTGCAACCCTGTAGATAGCAATCCACCAGGCTCCCCTGTCCACAGGATTCTCCAGTCAGGAATACTGGAGCGGGTTGCCATTTCCTTCTCCAGTAAAGTAACTATGCGCCAAGGGAAAAAAAAAAAAAAATTTACGTTTTGAGTAGGCAGAACACGGAATCCCTGGACAAGAATACCAGACAGGCTGTTTTTACAGAGTTTGGTAATTTTGGTAAATAAAATATCTAAGTCTGTTGAACGCATTTAGTGACTTCCGAGTACTGAAATGATTATTTGTGACAATTTTTTCCTGCTCAGTAGTTGCTTTTTTAGAGAAAAGATTTCTTAACCTTCTAATCCTATCCTATTGTAGATGGATTCATCTAAAATTTAGTTTTCAACTAAATGTTTGACTGTTAAACATTGTTTGGAAGGACTGATGCTGAAGCTGAAACTCCAGCATTTCAATCTTCTGATATGAACAGGTGACACTGGAAAACTCCCTGATGCTGGGAGACTGAGGGCAGAAGGAGAAGGAGTGTGTCAGAGAATGAGATGGATGGATAGCATCACCAGTGCAATGGACATGAATTCAGGCAAACTTCAGGACGTGGTAAGAGGACAGAGAGGCCTAGCATGCTGCAGTCCATGGGGTTGCAAAGAGTCAAACATGACTGGGCAATTAAACAACAACTCAAATCACAAGTATCAGCAGAAGTGTTTGGAGGGTTTAGGAAATGAAAAGCTAGCTAATGTGTTTAACTAATTTGAGGCATTGTTAAATAAATCTATGTAAATATGTGTGTTAAAATATAATAGCCATAAGGAATAGAATGCTTAACTTCTAAATTATTAAAAGGTAAATACTAAGATAAAATCTTATCAATCCAATAAGAGGCAGGAGGGAGAAGAGGGAAATTACACAAAAGTCTAAATACCAAAGCCAACATCAGTAACCATGAAATATGATTAGAAAAATCTAGTATTAAAAATTAGAGATTCTCTGATCACGTAAGTAAATAAAACTATGCTGTTTACAGAGGCAAATTAAAAACAGAATGACAAAATTTAAAAAAAAAACAGTACAGGAAAGGAAGTACAGGACAAATGATAAGGAAAAAATGAGTACAATACTATTAAAATCAGACAAAATAGCATGAAAACTTTTAAAAGAAAGTAATGGGGATATTTTATATAATAGAAATAATTTTAATAACATATTTTATACTAACATTAATAATGTTTTATATTTATATTTATCTGAAATAGTCATGAAATTTTATATAACTAGAAATAAAGTATTGATAAAAGCCTTTGACTGTGTGGATCACAATAAACTGTGGAAAATTCTGAAAGAGATGGGAATAGCAGACCACCTGACCCACCTTGTGAGAAACCTGTATGCAGTTCAGGAAGCAACAGTTAGAACTGGACATGGAACAACAGACTGGTTCCAAATAGGAAAAGGAGTACATCAAGGCTGTATATTTAACTTATATACAGAGTACATCATGAGAAACACTGGGATGGATAAAGCACAGGCTGGAATCAAGATTACCAGGAGAAATATCAATATCCGCAGATATGCAGATGACACCACCCTTATGACAGAAAGTGAAGAAGAACTAAAAAAGCCTCTTGATAAAAGTGAAAGAGGAGAGTGAAAAAGTTGGCATAAAGAACAACATTCAGAAAACTAAGATCCGGCCTCATCACTTCATGGCAAATAGATGGGGAAACAGTGGAGACAGTGGCTGACTTTATTTTTCTGGACTCCAAAATCACTGTGGATGGTGACTGCAGCCATGAAATTAGAAGACGCTTACTCTTTGGAAGAAAAGTTATGATCAACCTAGATAGTATATTCAAAAGCAGAGACATTACTTTGCCAACTAAGGTCCATCTAGTCAAGGCTATGGTTTTTCCTGTGGTCATGTATGGATGTGAGAGTTGGACTGTGAAGAAGGCTGAGCACCGAAGAATTGATGCTTTTGAACTGTGGTGTTGGAGAAGACTCTTGAGAATCCCTTGGACTGCAAGGAGATCCAACCAGTCCATTCTGAAGGAGATCAACCCTGGGATTTCTTTGGAAAGAATGATGCTAAAGCTGAAACTCCAGTACTTTGGCCACCTCATGCGAAGAGTTGACTCACTGGAAAAGATTCTGATGCTGGGAGGGATTGGAGGCAGGAGGAGAAGGGGACGACCGAGGATGAGATGGCTGGATAGCATCACGGGCTTGATGGACATGAGTCTGAGTGAATTCCGGGATATGATGATGGACAGGGAGGCCTGGCGTGCTGCAATCCATGGGGTTGCAAAGAGTCGGACATGACTGAGCGACTGAACTGAACTGAACTGAACTGAACTGAAGGATGAGCTGGCTGGATGGCACCACAGACTTGATGGACATGAATCTGAGTGAACTCCGGGAGATGATGATGGACAGGGAGGCCTGGCGTGCTGCAATTCATGGGGTTGCAAAGAGTCGGACATGACTGAGCAACTGAACTGAACTGAAGTGAACTGAGTGAAGGCTA
>SJYC01075635.1:0-14415 GCA_006408675.1 Madoqua kirkii | reverse complement strand
GTGAAGGGTTTTCATTTGTTGGGCTGATGTTTGCTGCTAAATCTCCATATTACCTGCCCTTATAATGAATATAACTAGCATATAGGAGAAATAAGTATTAACCTTTAAGATTAATCATGTTAAACCTTAGGTTAAGTAAATTCCTTTCTTGGTTGTAACTCACTACACCCTCACCCTATAGGAATGTAACTTTATTTGGAGGGTGGCGCCTGATTTAAGAAAAAATCACCCCTGGAAAAATAAGTTTTCTGACTAACTGACTGGTATCAGAAAGAACCATAAAATGTCAGCAGACCTCATGGCCAGAAGATGATGTAAAAATCCATAAGACCTTTGTATAATTTTATATGAATCACCTGATTGTGACAAGGGTCAGGTCTGCTGATGCCCGTGTGACTCTGTATTCATCCCTATGTGTAACAAAGGTATCTAAGCAAACCCCAAAATAAAGAAATCCGATCAGTTCTGGAAAGACTGATTCCATCATGTTGTTCTTTTCTGCTCCCCGTTTTTCTGGCTGAATTCCCATCTGGAATGTGGGTGCTCTCCAAGTCTACTTACTTGCCCTGGTTTTCAAGCCCACACGAGAAGGAGCCCAAGGAGGGGCACCTTCCGATATTCAGGTGGCACCAGTAGCCCAACGTAGATGGTGCAAATTCCTTATCTTGGAATTTTATTGGCATCCCACATAAACCAAGTTATTCAGCCCCTTTTTCTCTCCTACTATTTTCTGGCTGAATTTTCATCTGGTGCATGGGGACCCATCAAGCCTACTAATTTTGCCTTGGCTTCAAAGATTGGACTGAGGGGGCTACAGTGTCTCCTCTAGTTCGGGAGAACAGAAAGATGCCTATGGTCTACGTAGGTGGTGATTGGTACTCTGTGTAAACCAAGTTATTTGGCTTCATTTTCTCGGCTAATTTCCTAATCCCTCTCTATCTGTAATTAAGTTTTTTCCAAGGATGCTGATTCTGTCCCAACCTTCGAATTACCCTGTATCCACCGGAGCTGGACCCCAGCAGTACATCATACAAAATGCTGGGCTGGAAGAAGCACAAGCTGGAATCAAGATTACTGGGAGAAATATCAATAACCTCAGATATACAGATGACACCACCCTTATGGCAAAACGTGAAGAGGAACTAAAAAGCCTCTTGAGGAAAATGAAAGTGGAGGGTGAAAATGTTGGCGTAATGCTCAGCATTCAGAAAATGTAGATCATAGCATCCGGTCCCAACATTTCATGAAAGCAGATGGGGAAACAGTGGAAAGAGAGTCAGGCTTTATGTTTTGGGCTCCAAAATCACTGCAGATGGTGACTGAAACCATGAAATTAAAAGACGCTTACTCCGTTGAAGTAAAGTTATAACCAACCTAGACAGCATGTTGAAAGGCAGACACATTAACACTTTGCCATCAGAGGTCGATCTAGTCAAAACGATGGTTTTTCCAGTAGTGGCTCAGAGGTTAAAGCGTCTGTCTCCAGTGTTGGAGACCCGGGTTCGATCCCTGGGTTGGGAAGATCCTGTGGAGAAGGAAATGGCAATCCACTCCAGTATTCTTGTCTGGAGAATCCCATGGACAGAGAAGCCTAGTAGGTTACAGTCCACGGGGTCGCAAAGAGTTGGACACGACTGAGCGACTTCACCTCACCTCAAAGTATGGATGTGAGAGTTGGACTGTGACTAAAGCTGAGTGCTGAAGAACTGATGCTTTGGAACTGTGGATCACATCCTTGTTGTTTAAGAGTGTGCTCTATCATTCTGCTCAGTGTTCCCATTAGGAGAGGTGAGACACGGTGCAGGACATCCTTTTTTTTCATTTCTTATATTAGAGTACCATCATGTGGAATATTTCTATAATTACAGTGCAGTTTCATTCAGTGGCTCAGTCATGCATAACATTTTGCGACACAAAAGAATCGCAGCAAGCCAGGCCTCCCTGTCCATTATCAAAACCTTGAGTTCATTCAAACTCATGTCCATCAAGTAAGGATGCCATCCAGACATCTCATCCTCTGTCGTCTCCTTCTCCTCCTGCCCTGCATTTGAGTGTCCTGATTCATACATTAAATTTGCACTGGTCTCTATTTTATAAAAGCATCAAATCCACTCATGATATCGCTATCCTACCACACAATTGCACTCATCTCACATGCTAATCAAGTAATGCTCAACATTCTCCAAGCCAGGCTTCAGCAATATGTGAACCATCAATTTCCAGATGTTCAAGCTGATTTTAGAAAAGGCAGCAAAACCAGAGATCAAATGGCCAACATGCACCGGATCATGGAAAAAGCAAGTATGGTCCAGAAAAGTATCTATTTTGGCTTCACTAACTATGATAAAGCCTTTGCCTGTGTGGCTCACAGTAAACTGTGGAAAATTCTGAAAGAGATGCGAAGAACAGACCACCTGACCTGCCCCTTGAAAACCTATACGCAGGTTAGGGAGCAACAGTTAGAACGGGACATGGAACAACAGACTGGTTCCAAATAGGAAAAGGAGTATGTCAAGGCTGTATATTGTCACCCTGCTTATTGAACTCATATGCAGAGTACATCATGAGAAACCCTGTGCTGGAAGAATAGGCTGGAATCAGGATTGCCAGGAGAAGTGTCAATAACCTCATATATGCAGATGACACCACCCTTATGGCAAAACGTGAAGAGGAGCTAAAAAGCCTCTTGAGGAAAGTCAAAGTGGAGAGTGGAAAAGTTGGCCTAATGCTCAACATTCAGAAAATGTAGATCATAGCATCCAGTCCCATCACTTCATGGAAACAGATGGGGAAACAGTGGAAAGAGTGTCAGGCTTTATGTTTTTTGGGCTCCAAAATCACTGCAGATGGTGACTGTAGCCATGAAATTAAAAGACGCTTACTCCGTGGAAGGAAAGTTAAGACCAACCTAGACAGGATACTGAAAGACAAACACGATACACTTTGCCATCAAGGGTCAATCTAGTCAAGGCTATGGTGGTTTCAGTAGTCAAGTATGGATGTGAGAGTTGGACTGTGACTAAAGCTGAGTGCTGAAGAACTGATGCTTTGGAACTGTGGTTCACATCTCAGTTGGAAGAGTGTGCTCTCTCATTCTGTTTAAGTTCCCATTAGGAAACGGGAGACAGTGTGCAGGACATCGTTTTTTCATTTCTTATGTTAGAGTGCCATCACGTGGAATGTTTTCGTAATTGCAGAGCAGTTCCGTTCAGGGCTCAGTCATGCCCACCTCTGCGACCCCATGAATGGCAGCTCACCAGGCCTCCCTTTCCATCAGGAACACCCGGAGTTCACTCAAACTCATGTCCATCAAGTAGGGGATGCCATCCAACCATCTCATGCTCTGTCGATCCCATCTCCTCTGGCCCTCGATTTGAGTCTCCTGATTCATGCATTCATATCAGGAACACCCGGAGTTCACTCAAACTCATGTCCATCAAGTAGGGGATGCCATCCAACCATCTCATGCTCTGTCGATCCCATCTCCTCTGGCCCTCGATTTGAGTCTCCTGATTCATGCATTCAACTTGCTCGGATCTATATTGTATAATATCATGAAATCCACTCATGGTATCGCTATCCTACCACACAGTTGCACTCATTTCACACACTAATCAAGTAATGCTCAAAATTCTCCAAGCCAGGCTTCAGCAATATGTGAATCATCAATTTCCAGATGTTCATGTGGATTTTAGAAAAGGCAGCGAAACCAGAGATCAAATTGCCAGCATGCACTGGATCATGGAAAAAGCAAGGACGTTCCAGAAAATTATCTGTTTCTGCTTTATTGACTATGACAAAGCTTTTGACTATGTGGATCACAGTAAACTGAAAATTCTAAAAGAGATGGGAAGACCAGACAACCCCTGACCTGCCTCTTGAGAAACCTATATGCAGGTTAGGTAGCAATAGTTAGAACAGGACATTGAACAACAGACTGGTTCCAAATAGGAAAAGGAGTACATCAAGGCTGTATATTGTCACCCTGCTTATTTAACTTATACCGAGAGTACATCATGAAAAATGCTGGGCTGGAAGAAGCACAAGCTGGAATCATCCAGTTCTGTGTGAACTGGTGTTTGAGGGACCACTTCTGATGCTGTAGAAAGCACAGGGGTAGCATGTATTCAATGAAATTTGTGGACTTGTTTTGTCCCAAAGGCAATGGCAACCCGCTCCAGTACTCTTGCCTGGAAAATCCCCTGGACGGAGGAGCTTGGTAGGCTGTAGTCCTGGTTCGGTAGGAGTCAGACACAACTGAACGATTTCACTTTCAGTTTCATGCACTGGAGAAGGAAATGGCAACCCACTCCAGTAGTTTTGCCTGGAAAATCCCAGGGATTGGAGGAGCCTGGTTGCTGCTGTCTATGGTGTCACACTGAGTCGGATATGACTGAAGCAACTTAGCAGCAGCAGCAGCAGCAGACGTCAGTGTTCCTGTGAATGATACATTTGTACTGTTCCTCTCTTTCTGAAATAGATGTATTGTTTGGTGGTTGTTTTCATCCCTTCCAGAAAGGATTTGTGATATACTGATAAAATGGAAATCAAGACTGTGAGAAAGATGAAAATAGAATAGTGAGAGATCTTGAGGAACATCTATATACATAAATAACTATTTCAGCCTTCAGAATTAGCAACGTTAGGCTTCCATTTTGGCTCTGGGCTTCCTGGCAGTCGAAGTGAAAAGGGAAAAACATATGAGTGCATTAAAAGAGCTCGTGTTTCCCCACTTAATAGTAAAGTACTCCAGTTGATAAAATGAAACTATGCTTTTCCTCTCACTGGTGTCTGAAGGAAGTTTCTCTAGGATCCTTTGAGTGTGTGAGGCTTTTAAGCAAAAGATGATTCTGAAACAATAATTCAGTTTGAGCAACTTTGCACAGGTTGAAATCCAGAGCCACCTGAGGAAGATTTTGGTCTTGTAGAATCGACTTTATGTCAGACTGCAGTTGAGCATCTTTTCAAGGTGTGCTTCACTCATGACTTTATTAAATGAATGGTGTTTTGGAGAGTGCATGGTGACCTGCATCTGATCTTCAGTTAGGAGTGCAGCTTATACAAATTATCAGAATCCTGAAATACAAAGATGACTTTTCTATCTGGAGATCCCAGAGAAGAGGCTAAGGAGCTCACTTCAGGACCATGACTACATTTAACATGTGTCACATCAGTCATTTCCAGCCTTCTCTTAAAAACTCCTTCATTAATATACAAGACAGTGACCTAAGTCTGATATAACTAGACTAGTTGAGTGGAATTGCTCTTGGAGTGTTGATGTTTAAGAAATTCATATCTTTATGAGACTACAGGTGATTCAGTTCAGTTCAATTCAGTCATTCAGCTGTGTCTGACTCTCTGCGATCTCATGTACCACAGCACCGCAGGCCTCCCTGTCCATCACTAACTCCCGGAGTTCACTCAAACTCATGTCCATCAAGTCAGTGATGCCATCCAGCTATCTCATCCTCTGTCGTCCCCTTCTCCTCCTGCCCCTAATCCCTCCCAGCATCAGAGTCTTTTCCAATGAATCAACTCTTCATGTGAGGTGGCCAAAGTACTGGAGTTTCAGCTTTAGCATCATTCCTTCCAAAGAAATCCCAGGGCTGATCTCCTTCAGAATGGACTGGTTGGATCTCCTTGCAGTCCAAGGGACTCTCAAGAGTCTTCTCCAACATCACAGTTCAAAAGCATCAATTCTTCAGCTTTCAGCTTTCTTCACAGTCCAATTCTCACATCCATACATGACCACAAGGAAAACCATAGCCTTGACTAGACAGATCTTCCTTGGTAAAGCAATGTCTCTGCTTTTGAATATGCTATCTAGGTTGGTCATAACTTTCCTTCCAAGGAGTAAGCATCTTTTAATTTCATGGCTACAATCCCACCATCTGCAGTAATTTTGAGCCCCCCAAAATAAAGTCTGAGACTGTTTCCACTGCTTCTCCATCTGGTGAGTATATACTCCCAAAGTTTTAGGACAGATGGAATTTTCCATGCCTTTCCTCCTGCTCCCCACATCTCCAGTAAACCATCAGTATTCTTTATTTTTTTATTTTTATTTTTTATCAGAGACATCTTATGTTCATTTTAATAGGGAAATAGCACATAGGTTCTATGGCTTAGGAGGTTTTACTACCATTAAACTATAAATATATGTTCTGCCTTTCAGAATAAAATACCCTTCTATAAGCCTCTGTCAGAAAGTTAGATATTAGTTTTCTCTTTCCCTGGTGGGAGGATTCCATGGAAATACTCTGGTTGGATGTCTCTTATACAGCATATACTCCTTCAGAGTCAATGCGAGTTTCTGAAGCCAAAAAGTTGCACTAAGGGAATGAGAGTAGGAAGCACCATATTCATTTATTTTTGTTACTACCTGTAATGTTGTAGGAGCGTATATGAAGACAGTAATGGAATTAAGATTCAGAACTAATTTTCTTACAAGTAGTTCATATTGATGTACTATTTCATAGACAAAGACTCCATAGATTGGATAAATGTAAATATCAAATGATAGTCATGAATACATTTTTAATTGTCACTATTACTACAGATCTAAGAGCTCAAAATATATCATGGCAACACATTTGAAAGTTGTATTCTTTAAAACAAAAAGTCTAATCATACACCTTATCTGTAATGTATCCCAATAAGACAAAGTAAGACTTTACATATAAAAAGGTAAATTATGTTACTCTTCAAGTATCCACTTGGATAGGTACATTGGAATAATGAAACAATAACTAAGGCATCTGTGATACTATAATAGAGGTCCCCCATCACCTTTATTGGTAAAGAATCCACCTGCAATACAGGAGACCCTGGTTTGATTCCTGAATTGGGAACATCTGCTGGAGAAGGGATAGACTACCCACTCCAGTATTCTAGGGCTTCCTTTGTGGCTCTACCTGCAATGTGGGAGACCTGAGTTCGATCCCTGGGTTGGAAAGATACCCTGGAGAAGGGAAAGGCTATGCACTCCAGTATTCTGTGGGAACATCTGCTGGAGAAGGGATAGACTACCCACTCCAGTATTCTAGGGCTTCCTTTGTGGCTCTACCTGCAATGTGGGAGACCTGAGTTCGATCCCTGGGTTGGAAAGATACCCTGGAGAAGGGAAAGGCTATGCACTCCAGTATTCTGGCCTGGAGAACTCCATGGACTATACAAGTCCATGGGGTTGCAAAGAGTTGGACACGACAGAGTGACTTTCACTTTCACTATTACCTTTATTAAACTGATCTATCCATCCTCCAGCAACTTTGAGTATTGCCTGCTAAAAGTTTACAGTTGCCTCTTTCTCTTAAAAATTACCCTTGATTAACAAGAGCCATCTTGGTGGGAAATTTACATCTCCTTGGGTCTGCCTATTGCCAATAACTGACTGATGTGAGTTTTAAGGAAAGAAAAGGCTGTTCCTTTACCTCCAGTAGGAACAACTGTACAGGGCAGTTAATGTTCCAGAGCTTCTCTCTGTGTGGATCAGGCCAAGCTTAGAGGTTAACTGTGACCTCACTCAGCTCTTTCCCCTTTCCTGCCCTGCTTTCCTCTCTCTCTCTCTCCCTCCCCTTTAGGTTTTCCCTGAAGAGCATTCTCTTAGTCAGTTGTGTACATCAAAATCTTGCCTTGGGCCTTGTTCTAAGAAATCCAATCTAACACAGATTTATCCATGGAGCAAGAACTACCTTCATTTCAGTTTCTGTCCTCAGGGCTGGAGACATCAAAACCTATAAGGCATAGCCCTTGTTTTTAAGGAGCTCAGAGTGTAATCAAAGACACTGACAGAGACTGAAAGGGCAATGGAAATGCAATGATAAAGGGATACACAGAGCTACTCAGGAATATGTTCCATAAAGAGAAAATATTTGAGACGTTTGTCAGAAGGGAGCCATACAAAGAACTAGCAGAAAGATAATTAATTTGGAGGTGAACATGAATGCAAAGGAACTTCCCTATGGCTCAGATGGTAAAGAATCTGCCTGCAAAGCATGGGATCCGGGTTAGATCCCTGGGTCAGAAAGATCCCCTGGAGAACGAAATAGCAAACCACTCCAGTATTCTTTCCTGGAGAATCCCCATGGACAGAGGGGCCTGGCAGGCTACAGTCTATGGGGTCGCAGACTTGGGCACGACCATCAATATTCTTTAGAAATTAAAACGTTTTAGTGTCTAAATTAAAACCCCCAAGAGTCCTCAGTGACTCGATGGACATGAATCTGGGTAAACTCTGGGAGTTGGTAATGGACAGGGAGGCCTGGCGTGCTGCAATTCATGGGTTGCAAAGTGTTGGAGATGACCAAACGACTGAACTGAACTGAACTCAAGAGTGTGTCAAGCCTAGAATGTTTTCCGATTGCATACTTCTTTTTTTGTTGTTGTTTGTTTGTTTCTGTGTTTTAATTTGGAAAAGAGCTCCAGTGGGAGTCTATCAGAGCAGTAACCAAGCTACAAAGGCAGCTGTTTGCTTTTGCAAGAAGAAAGAGAAAAAAGACCTTTTCGTGGTTGCCCTTTGCCTAAGGAGGTATTGGGCTAGCTAATCAACTATGACAGTTTATTTTTTAATCTCATAGTGGAAAAGAGAGGCACTAAAGTTGCTTTTGCAGGCAAGAATTCTTGCCTGTGGCATCTCCACCTTTTAGAAGAGCCATGGTCAAAGCTACTTCTGCCCTTGCAAGGGGAAGGGGCAGTGGCTGTGACCAACATCTGAAAGGTTGTCCTAGGCAAGGATGGGGGCTCCTCACTCTAGGTAGAGATCTTCTCTCAGCCCCATCTTGTGTTATTGCCCAGGATTTTGGCTGAATTCTTCCCCAGAGGAGCAAGAGGGCCAGTCCTTTGTGTAACCACCAAGACACCTCCAGTTCTAGGCAAAAAAGATAGCCTGTCAGTATACTTTCCCTTTCATACTCCTTGGTTTTCCCAGACCTACAGTTAACTGAAAATTTTCCCTAGAAAAATCAAGAACTCTTGTCTTTTCTGGGTGGTAAAAATTTTTTAAATGACTGGCATAGAGTCATGCAGGAGAAGCATTCTGGGCCCCTAAGAACGGTGTTGTCATTAAGGGCTTCCTTGGTGGCTCAGATTGTAAAGAATCTGCATGCAAGCCTGGAGGCCCAGATTTCTTTCCCTGGGTCAGGAAGATGCCCTGAAGAAGGAAATGGCAACCCACTCAGCATGCTTGCCTGGGAAATCCCATGGACAGAGGAGCCTGGTGGGCTACAGTCCATGAGGTTGCCAAAATGTTAGACACGACTGAGTGACTTCACTTTCAGTCCTTGCTAAAAGTATGTGATGATTTGTCCAGGCACATCATCTGAGATCAAGGATGCTGACTTGTACCCGTGTTTCCTGTGTAAACCCACGGGGACTGTCTCTGGGGGTGCATGTTCATCTCTCCTCCTGCAGTCTTAGCTGATTCCCTTCCCTGCACATGTGGTCACCCCTTCTCTGCTGCTCAGTGCTTCTGGCTCTAACCTGCCTTTCAGCCAGCCCTTCTCACTGTCTGTCCTCACTAACCAAAATTATGCCTATTCTGGGCATGTCTTGGCTAAAACTGTTCTCCACATTTTCCCTCAGCCTGTTCAAATCCTGCCCTCCATACTCATAGCCCAGTTTGTCCCAGTTGATACAGTCCAAAAGGCAGTGTTTTCCAAACTCTAGTTACTCATATTCATTCCAAAGACCTGCTCATGCAATTACTGCTTTATCTGAAGCACCAGCTTTAAAAAAATTGATTTCAACTTTGGACTTAAACTTGACTGCCAGACAGTAGGTAAAATAGCATTTTTTGCACTGCATAAAAAAATGCAATATGTATAACTGCAGTCAAAAGAAAAGAAAGACATCTAAAGTCTCCATAAATAGCATTGTGCTGGGGATGCTTCTGTCCTTGGTGTAGAGTTCTCTTGAGCATTAGGTGCAAGGTGCCAGGACCTTGCTAAGACTATTCTGGAAGGAATTAGAAAAGATGAAAGACAATATTCTTCTTTCTGGGTGATTCATTGTTATTCAGTGCTTTGGCTACTGGGAATCTGTCTGATTCCTTGGGGTTCCTGCTCTGTAGGTTTCCTGGCCAAGGAAAGGGTTCCTGTTATTGTCAAGATAGAGTGTGGCTAGGTCTTTCTCAAAGTGCTTACTGAAGTTTAGCTTTGTAAAATAAGGCACTTGCAATGATTTGGTTCATCCACTGGGTCATTGACTAGCAGGTGGGCAACTCCAGGTCAGGGGCTGGGTCATGTTGGCCTCAGACCCCAAGAGGCCTTGGCAAACATCTCAAATATGAGCAGGCATGTAACTCAAAAAGGCTGATATTTTAAGTTAGAATGTGCTGCAGAAGAGGCCTAAGCATATAAAAGTGAAGATGTGCTCATTCACAGAGAGGTCCTTGATATGGTATCCTGGGCTGGTCACCTAGAACTCACTGGCCTGGAGACCCTGCAGGTCAGCCCTGGTCCCATCTACTTTCTGTTTTGTTTTATCGTGTGTTGGCTTCAGTCATAGGTAAAGCTCCACCATCCACAGCAGCAGGCAGCCAGTCTCTCCTCTGAAATGCCTGTTCTCACCCACTCATCCTCCCAAACCCCATGGCTGGGGTCACAGCCACCAGCAGCACCACCTGCACGGTCATGGCCCAGCCGCCGCCACTACCACCAGCACCACGGGAAACGCAGTGAAAAAGCAGACGCTGCTTTTACCAAAGGAGACTGTCCAAGCCCTCCAGCAGGTTGTGTGGAACTCGTCAAGTAAATTTCAAATGCCCTCCCAATAGTGGCACATGCAGAAGATGTAGCATCAACAGCAGTAGCAGCAGCTGCTGTTGCAACAAAGACAGCAGCAGCCTCAATCTTCCTAGGGGACGAGCTATCAGAGCAGACAAGCTGTGAAAGTGACCGAGCCTCCCGACTCTGTTCTCCATGGCACCCGGTCCTTTTTTACCACATGGACAGGAGAAAAATAGCTCTTGTTTTCTTTGTTTAGTTCCCCTTGGTTGCCTGGCCACTTAATCCTGTATGTCTGACACATTCCATTTGGCATTATTTTAAAAAATTATTTTGAAGCTTGCTTTTGTACTTTTTTTCCTTTTTCTTTTATAAAGTGTATATACACATCTCCTTAGAATGGGGTGAAATGGATGCCTAGACACACAAAAATCTGTTGTCTTTATTGACTTTCTATTTCATTCTCCACCCTTTCTCAGAGGTATTGTTAACCATAAGATGCTTTTCTAATTCATGTATGCATATACATTTGTCTATGTATGTGTGTGTGTATATATATATATATATGACTTCATAAAGGTATTACTTTTTCTTTTCTATTTGAAAATATAAAAATGGTACTATCCTTGCCATTTTCTCCTCTCCCCTTACCCATCAGTATGTTTTGGAGGTCAATCTATGTCAGTGCATATAACTTTCTCTCTTTTTTGGGGGGTGGTCTGGTGTGTAATATTCCACAGTTTATTTAATAAAATATTTGCCTACAGATAGACATTTAGGTTGCTTCCAGTTTTTACTTGGAGAAGGCATTGGAACCCCACTCCTTACTCTTGCCTGGAAAATCCCATGGATGGAGGAGCCTGGTACGCTGCAGTCCATGGGATCCCTGAGTCAGACACGACAGAGCGACTTCACTTTCACTTTTCACTTTTATGCATTGGAGAAGGAAATGGCAACCACTCCAGCATTCCTGCCTGGAGAATCCAAGGGATGGGGTGCCTGGAGGGCTGCCATCTATTTGGTTGCACAGCGTCAGGCACAATTGGAGTGGCTTAGCAGCAGCAGTTTTTACCTGTTGTAAACATTGCTACAATGAATACCTTTGTATAAGTTTCTCTGTGCATGTCCATGAACCCCTGGGCATTAATTTTGAAAGAGTACAGTATGAGAAGTGGATGGTAAAGGATACCTTAATAACTAGGGGTTAGCATTCCTCCCTCCCAATGCAAGAAGAGCCAGTATCAAGAACCATTGCCAAAGTGCAGAAAGACAGCTCCCAGCAGGAGTCTCTTTCTGGGCAGACAAAAGTGGAACAAAGTGCTGATCTGATGGGGCCTAGTTTGTCTGGCTCTCATGAGGACTGATACTGGTCTTGTTTCATGGGGAAACCTGCATTGAGATCCTTCATTACTGGGTTCTTGGATCGGAACTCTTACATACTGAGTGCACTATCAGGAGGAGAACTGGTAAGAGTTGCAAAAGGTTGTGAAATGAAAGAGTAGCCAGATGTTGAACTGGCTCCCAGTGAAACTCTTCCAAGACTTGGGTGGAAGAAGACCGAAAGATGGACACAAGGGTATGAGAGTACAGCCAGACTGATCCTGCTGTCTGAAGTGTTGCTAGGGCAGAACCAGGTCTGGGATCTTTCATGTTGGGATGGGCAGTTCCAGGCCTGAATTCATAGTCCTTAACTATATTGAGCCTTCCAGGGGAACTTGGGAGCTGGCAAGACGGAGCTCATTGATGGTATGGTTCCTAATTCCCAGATTGTCCTCGTAAAGATACACAAAACTGGCCACTAGTTGAAGTAGTTAGGATAGATTTTAACGTGCTATTTACTATTGCAGTACGGCAAAAGGTCCAGATGAACTGAAGTCAACTCCAGTGTGTACACAGGAGACTGGGGTTTTAAAGGGAGAATTTGGGAAAGGGAAAGGGAACCATGGGAACTCTATAGAGTCAGAAAATGACAATTTTATGCAAAGTTGGAAGGGGGTGTTGATCCATCTGAAAAGTCTGGTTTTGCTAACTCTGCTACCTCTTAATGGTAGGCTCTGCCCTCCCATAGAGACTGAGCAATGGATGCTATCCATAGGTGTTGACTGGAGCAAATAGGCAATTATATTGGCAGCCTTGAGTTTTCTTAGTTTTAAAGGGGTGGTGGTCATCCTAAGATGCAGTCTTGAGCTGTTGGAAACTGTATTAGTCCTTAACACCTAGGTGGAGGCTTTGTTGAAAAAGGGCTCCCTGGAGCTTTGCTCAAGTTTGTCCAATTGGAGAATCATTGTCTCTTGAAAGCATAGAAACACAAAGAGTGTGGATTGGGCCCTGCTTCCACCACATCTTTGAACTGGGACAGCCTTCCCCACGCAGTAGGGTGACCATGAACATTTGCTTTCCTAGCTGTCCAGCAGAAAAAGATCACACAGAACGCATCCACCTCCATCATGACCCTAGTGACCAGCACCTAGTCATTGCCCCTGGTCACTAGCTCAGGGTCCACGAGCACCATTGCATCTTCCCTCAGCCCTGCCCATTGCCACCACTTCAGCTGATGTTGCTGCATGTCAGTGGTGGAATAGGGAAGGACCAGCCTTGGGTCTTTCCAGGGATTAAAGGGCACCAGGAAGTGGGCACCTCTCCAACTCATCTGTCCTATTGGCATGTTCCTTAATAGGGATGTGGTGGACAGGGTTGCCTGCTCTGTGTTCACCTATAGGCACATTCTCCATTTAGGTTCTGTCTTCCATCTTTAAAATTCATTTTCTTGAAGTATAGGTGATGTACAAGTTTGTATTAATTTCTACTGTATAAGAAAATGATTCAGTTATATACATGTATACTCTTCCATATTCCTTTCCATTATAGTTTATCACAGGATATTGATTCTAGTTCCCTGTGCTATATAGGAGGACATCTTTTTATTCTGTGTATAGTAGTTTGCATCTGCAATCCCATATTCCCAATGTGTCCCATCCAAAACTCCAGCCCTCCTCTCAACTTCTCTCTTCATTTGCCAAGTACTTTATGCTCACTGTTGAATGTGGGCAAGTAAAGCTTGCAGATCTCCTTGCTGTTGGATGAGAGTGCTCTGGAGTGATGTGCAGGTTCATGTCTGTAGAAACCAGAGAGTGAAAATCACTGCCAGAATTGCAGCTGTCTGGGGAGTCCCTTCTGCTCCCAGCTGCGGCTTAGAACAGTAATTGCTACATAGTTGTAGAATGAAAGCATTTTGCTGCCTAACTTCTCACTGGGGTTTTTATCAGTAACTTTTTATTTTTTAATGTGTACAATTTTTAAAGTCTTTTATGAATTTGTTGTAATATTGCTTTATTTTACTTCTTTTAAAACATTTTGATTTTTTATTACAAGGCATGTGGAATCGAATCTCCCCTAGTTGGGAATCAAAGCCATACTCGCCACATTGGAAGGCAATGTCTCAACCATTGGAGTTCCAGGGACGTCTTCACATCCATTTTATAGATGAGCACACTGAGATCTGGCCAGGTCAAGCAGCTTGTCCAGGGTCAAATAATACGTGGATGTCTAATTCACATTTGAATGGTAGTAGCCAGGATCTATGGAGAAGGCAATGACACCCCACTCCAGTACTCTCACCTGGAGAACCCCATGGACGGAGGAGCTGGGTAGGCTGCAGTCCATGGGGTCACTCACTAAGAGCTGGACATGACTAAGA
>SJYC01075628.1:0-17914 GCA_006408675.1 Madoqua kirkii | reverse complement strand
TCATGAGGTCACAAAGAGTCAGATTGAGCAACTGAACTGAACTGAAGGGCACATAGTGATATTCATAAGCCAAGGCTTGCTTGAATGATAGAGTTTTTTCATCTTGATCTGGATGAAGGCATCACTCTCTCATTACAGAGGAAACCAACCACAGATATTTGATGCATACATAAATCACCATGTTCCAGAAAGACAGGTGAAAATCAATGTACAAGGATTCCTCAGCTCTCAGAAACCTAAGGCTGGCCCCTAAAATCTTCACATCAATGCAAGATTTATCTCATTTTTTCTCCACTGATTTTCCTTTCTGTTCAATATTGGAGTACGAAAAATGCTGACGTGAAAATGAACTGAATCTCGGAAGCAAGCCTCCAGTTTGTAAGTGATTTTTATCTGGATGAGACTTTGTTTTTCCTCAGCAAAGCAATGGCATGGGCTTAGTGCATTTTCACCCTTTATGTTTCAAGGGTTTGAATGGCAGTGTTTACCTTGAGGCAGTTCTGCAGAAAATCCCAATCTCATTGGCAACTGCAGCTCTCCTGCATCAGGAAAATATTTTTTCTTCGAACATTCTGATATGACAGTCAACTCCAATCAATGAGGATTGTTAAGGCTGCTTGTGATAGATGTGTATTTGAGAAAGGCTTAGATGTCCAGACTAGAGAAGGGGTATGAGTTGACAGAGGAACTGTTCTACCATATCCTGGATAAATTGATGCTTTTTCCTTTCCCTGTCTGCTTAAATATTGAAGCCTAATTCATTATCTGATTTAAGAAGTAAAAAGATAAGGGCACAACATATTAGAAAGTATGAGGTTTATTTACAAATTTTTCCATTTAAAAAATTTAAACTAGCATGTCAGTTACCCTTGAGATAAACAGATCACCAAAATGGGACCATATTCTCTTTACCATGGGTAAAGCTGTTACATAACAGTACTCTTCCTCATTCCTAAACTCTAGCTACCACTGGAAGAAGCTCATTAGCAGTAAAAAGTGCAATAGATGGAGGCAGATTCCAAAGAACATAAGAATCTTAAGGAGTTGGGACATAATTATTAGCGATGTTGGACAGTGCTACACAATGCAAAGTACATATTCAATGCTATCTCAAATGCTTGGCATAAAATTCAGCTTTCTACTTGCTATGCCAAGATCTGTTCCCTTCCCACATCCTTCAAAATATCTATAAATACCAGGTATTTGGATAACATCTTAACTTATTAAAAACTTCTGTCCCAAGAGGTCCATTTTACAGCTACAAAAAGAACAAAGATCAATATAAAGAAATGAAAACTAAGGAAATAACAACAAAAAATGGGGACATTAAGATAAACAACCAAAGTTAAGCTTTCCCTTTCAAAAGCCACCAATAAGTCAGCATTTGTAAAAGGCATTCTATGGGCACTTTGAGTAGACACTTGAAAAGATGCCAAAGAGACCCACTTTCAACCCCCAACAAGCCAAAAATCTAGATGAGAATATAGCCTAAATGTCAAATGAATGACTCATTGATTAAAGAGTAAATGTGGAAAAGACGTCAAGCACCAATGGGTCCAACTACCTCATCTTATGAAAGAAAAAACATAGCCCCAGAAGAAGTCACCTGAACTGAGAGACACTCGACTGGACCCCAGGTCTTTTGACTCCAAGCTTCTAAACATAGAGACAGTTTCACATCGTTGGCCAACCTTTTCCCAAAGGGGATAATTATTTATTACCAAGAGCGGGATGGCTGCAACAGACATGGCTGAAAAAGAGCTCCAGTGAGAGAGTTTCTAGCAATGGGGTTGTTGTGGGAAGGCCTTTGATGAGTTTAATGACCCTGAGTAAATTAGGTCCTGGGGCAAAACCAGCTTATTGAGAAACACTTCAAAAACCGTAATATAATTGTTAAAAAAAATTTAGCCAACCATCAAATCTTAGAGTGCTCATTATGTGTTAAACATGTACTGGTTCAAACTGAGATAAAAGTGCCCAAGAAGTAACCCATTATGTCCCTGGCAACACCTTCTGCTGCCCACATCCAGGTCCTATCTCCAGAAGAATCAAGAAGATTCTTGATTCTTGATTCTGTGCTTTTGATGAGTTTTCCCAATTGCCTCCTCATTATTAAACCCTTACCTATCACCATGAAGGCTTAAGACATTAGTCCAAAGAAGTATTCAGACAGTGTTTTTTCCAAAAATTTTGACTGTGACCCAAATTAGGAAATACATTTTTTATAATATCTAGTATACACATGTATATTAAACTATAGCAGAAATATGATGCAGTAATACACTATTATGTGCAACATCTTTTGATCTTTCCCATACCTTTCTACTCTCTTTTTTCTCATAAGTTAAATATAAATGTGGGTCATGATATGTTAAATTAGTTTAATGACTCTAATAGATCATAGGACTTCTCAGGAGGCTCAGTGGTAAAGAATCTGCCTGCCAATGCAAGAGCTGCAGGAGATGGGGGTTCAATCCCTGGGTTGGGAATAGCCCTTGGAGGAGGAAATGGCAACCCACAAAAGTATTCTTGCCTGGAAAATTCCATGTACAGAGAGCCTAAAGGGTTACAGTCCGTGGAGTCACAAAGAGTCCAACAGGACTGAGCGACTGAGCGTGCACTCAGTAGATCATAACCTATTTGAGAAATGCTAAGAGATCATACATTCATTAATTCCCCATATATTTACTGAGGGCCTACCCAAGACCAGCACTATTTGAAGTATTTGGAAAACAGGAGTGAAGGAAACAATGGAAGTTTACATCCTTTGGGAGCTTACATTCTATTATCAGGGAGGACAAGTTAAAATATAAAATATACTGTATGTTAGATAATGATGAACTTTAAGGAGAAAATTGAAGCAGAAGGGGAGATCGGAAGTACTGTTGAGGCACTTGTGGTTTTGAATGGCATGGCCAGGAAAGTCCCACTAGAAAGGTGATATTTGTATAAAGACCTGCAGGAGGTAAGGAAACATCTAAGGAGGAGCCTTCCAGGGGTAGAGGAGAGAGAGACAGGCTGGACCTGAGGTCAGAGGGGTAGCAGATGCTGGATTTATTGAGCCTTGGAGAGCCCGGAATACCCAAGTCTGTTAAATTTGGACCTTTGAACATCTAATGTCTTTAATCTAACATTTGTCTTCCAATCGCAAATGATCAAATCATAGCCATTTTCATTGGTAATAATCTCATCTCGAAACCTTTGTAGCAAGCAGCTCTAGAATCCACCTCTATCTCACTCACATCATGACTGTGCGGCGACTGTATTTTCCAAAGATGGCCACAACGGTAGCTCCCATGCCACATGCTCTTCTGCAAAGTAACTCTGCCACTCTCTCAATTTTCTGCCACTGTCTCAATAAGAGGAGTTCCAGTGCCCTCCTCTGGGATCTGGCCTAATACTCAGGCAGTAGAACAGGACTGATATGATGCTATATGACTCCTATGTCTAAGCCAGCCCTAGGACTTTTGTCTCAGTCTCGTGAAATACTTTTACTTGGAGCCCTGAACTACCATATAAGAAGTCTGACTACCCTGGGAACACTCTGCTGGAGAGGTCACATTTGGATGTTCAACAATTCCAGCTGAGATTCTCCTTCAGAATTCCCAGACTTGTTACCAGCCCTGTGAGCAAAGAAGCCGTACTGAAAACTGTTGTTCTAGCCTCAGCTATTCCAGATCTCAAATATTCAAATTACTTTCGGCTAAGGCTCTAGACATTTTAGAGGTGAGAGGAGTTCATCTCATTGAGCCATTTCCAAATTACTGACCCACGGACTCCATGAGTGTAATACAATGGTTGTTGTTTTTTACTGCCCAGTTTTATGGTGTTTACATACGTTCATGCAAAATTGCTTCAGTTGTGTCTGGACTCATTGTGACCCTATCAGCTGTAGCCTGCCAGGCTCCTCTGTCCATGGGGATTCTCCAGGCAAGAATACTGGAGTGGGTGGCCATGCCCTCCTCCAGGGAATCTTTCCGATCCAGGGATCAAACCTGCGTCTCTTATGTCTCTTTCATAGGCAGGCAGGTTCTTTACCTCTAGTGTCACCTGGGAAGTCCCTTTGTGGTGTTTACTATATAGCAACAGATAACCAGAACAGACTCCAACCTAAGGCAGTTTTCTGACATCACAAAAAGTCATACTAATTTGATGCTACCAGTGTTTTGCCATGATGGTGAAGCAGAATAAATCCTCATTACCTTTATTGTTTGGCTTGGTTTATGTAGAAGAGACATTTGATGCTCATAAAATAATCCATTTGTTCTCCTACATTTTCTCTTCTCCCTCGCAGTCACCTTATGGCCATATGACTAGTTCTGGACCAACAGAATGTGATAAGAAGTAATTAAATCATTTCAGTGACATGGTAGTTCTAAGTAGGTGTGATTTCTCTAATTATTCTCTCTTGTGTATTCTCTCTTGTGCTGGAGCACAAACTCTGAGAAGTGAAGATGCCGACTTCCCTGAATTTCTGTTGGAAAAGAGTTCCCAAACAGAGCTTCCTGACCCCCACCAAACTGTGATATGAGCAAGAAATTGATCTTTGTTCTGTTAAACTAAGTGGATTCAACACATTTTTTGTTATTGCAACGTCGTCCAGTTGACCTAACTATTACGATTTTCACGATCTGTCATTATAGTCATTCTTTTGCATATACTATAACCTCTCTGTTTTTTTTTTTTTCCCTGGGAGTTTCTATTCAATTAAATTCAACTCAATGCCTACTGAACTCCTTCCAAATGCAGCTATATATGGTTGGAGAAGGAGAAGGCAATGGCACCCCACTCCAGTACTCTTGCCTGGAAAATCCCATGGAGCCTGGTAGGCTGCAGTCCATGGGGTCGCTGAGGGTCAGACACGACTGAGTGACTTCGCTTTCATTTTCACTTTCATACATTGGAGAAGGAAATAGCAACCCACTCGAGTGTTCTTGCCTGGAGAATCCCAGGGATGAGGGAGCCTGGTGGGCTGCGGTCTACGGAGTTGCACAGAGTCGAACTTGACTGAAGCGACTTAGCAGCAGTAGCAGCAGCAGCATGGTTGGAGGAGGGTACTGACTCAGCAACTTCTCTGAATGATTTCTTTTTTTTTTAATTCATGAACAGTAATTTCAAGGGGGTCCTTGTGCTTCCTGGTTTGTTCCCCTAAATTTTCTTCTTTAATTCATTCTCCAGTTTTCTGAAGTGACACTTCAAAATGCCTTTACTTTCTTCACATTAACGCCTCCTTCCCCAAATGTATTCTCAGCTGATGACTTGCTTCCTCTTTTACTGACAAAGTGAAGCCACAGAAGAGGATTTCCTCCCCCGCATGTACCAATCTGTCTGGATCTGTCCATATATTTTACCTTCCCTTTTCTTAACTGTAGATGAGCCGTCTAGGCTCATATAAAGTCAACAACTCCAGTTGTGCTCTGAATCTCATCCTATCTCTTCTGCTCAATGATATTGCCTCTGCAATCTCTTCTTCTCTCTGCTTTACTATAAAGCTGTTTCTACTGCAGGTCAACAGCACACAACCATTATTTCCCTTTAGGGAAAAATCCCTTGGAAGAATTAGCTTTACTCACTGTCTTCACTTTCTTTCTTCCCAGCTCTGCTGAATCTCTTTAAATTACCCTGAGCTCTCCTCTAAAGCAGCTCTTGTTGAAGTCACCAATGACCTTCAAGTTCCTAAATCAAATGACTGGTTCTCACTAGACACAACTTCGTAACAGCTATTGGAACAGTTGATCTCTTGCTCCTTCAAGAAACATCTTCTTGCCTTGCCGGCTAGGAGTCTATTCTCTCTTGATTCTCTTTGTATCTCACTTGATAGTCTGATCCTTTTTAGTGTTCTTTTAGTTTAGAATCCTCTTCATTTGCCCAATCTGCAAGCACTGGAAGACTCCCGGGCTTGATTCTTAGACTTCTTTAATTTTTCATCAATATTTATCCTTCCAACAGATCTTACCAGATTCAATGGCTTTTGTTATTAGCTATTTCATGATGAATTCAAAATTTATATTTTCAGCTCCAGCTGAATGGATTTTACTTCTGAACCTGATCTACATATAGTCTTATATAGGCAGCTCCACATTTTCCTACTTGGATACTTAATAAGCATTCAACTGAGCAGATAGAAAGCTAAACTCTTGTATTTCCACCCACAATGTATTCCTCCCACGATCCCCCTATGACAGTAAATGACAACTGTTTTCACTTAGTTAATCAGTCCTCAAAGCTTGGGGCCATCTGTGACTCCTCTTTCTCTTACATACCATATCCAGTCCTTCAGCAAATCCTTTCAATTCTATTTACCAGTTATATCCTGAGTCTAATCCCTTCTTACCACTGTCACTGCTCCCATGCTATTTCAATTCACCATTATAGCCCATGAAGGCTCCGCAATAACCTCTTACCTATGTATGAGGTATAACCCATAACCATTCTTGCTCCATTGAGACACATTTCCATAAAATGTAAGCCAGATCGCACTCTCATCTCAAAATGCTTCAGATAGCTTAGCATCTTAAGTATTAAGTTCTCAGTACCCTATATGACATGGCTCTATGCTACCTTGCATGAAACTCAGATAGGTACCCATTCTGCTCCAGTCACACACTCTTTCAGGCTTTTCCTTAACTTCACCAAGGAAGGTCTATTTCAAATCCTTTGCATGGATACTTTTCTTTGTTAGAGACATTCTTTTCTCAGTATATGGCTCCTATTTCATTTTATTTAGCTTTCTGTTTCAATTTCACTTGTTTAAAAAGGCTTTTTTCTGCCCACCTATGATCTTTATCTCTTATCTTGTTTTACAACTATATTTTATGTTACTTATCAATAATATAGCAGTTTATATTTATTTGTTTACTGCCCCATATCTTGCCTTAGTAGGCCTAGAATGTAGGATCCATTTGGGTGACAACTTGATCAGATCTGTTCAATACCTTTTACTCTAGGACATGATAGCTGCTCAACAAATATTTGAATAAGTTAACAGCTAAATGAATATGGAGCTCAGTTTTGAATAATGAATGAGAAAGTCTTCTATCTGAAAACCCTGGGTTCACCTGAAAAAAAAGTCACAAGTCATCTGCACATGTCCAGTAGAATCAAACTGACTAAAGTTAAGACTCCTGGCATATAAAACAAACTCAGGATGGACAGCAAAAATAATAGTGAACCAAGGCTCTTAATGTCCCTGGCAGCGATCCACAGAAGATCAGCAAGAGATACAGCAGGAGCCAGCTTGGCGTCTGTGTGTGATATTAGCCCATATTTCTCCTTCCTGAAAGAGGAAACCCATCCACATAAAGGAAATGAGGTGAAAAAAAAAAAAAGCTGACAATGAGTTATAAATTAAATTAGTGGCATTCTCATTGGTTTATGCTTGTGCAGAGAAAGGACATTAGGTTGGAGCCAAAAGAGGTCATTTTAGGCATTTTTAAAGAAATTAAGTCTGGATTTCTCTCTCTGAAATCTTTTCTAGAAAGAATACACATGCTTATTTTTAACTTCTTTCTAAGCCTAAATCTTGATTGTACAACTTGACAAACATCCCTTTACTTACAGGGCACATATAAGCCGCTTCAGTTGAGTCTGATTTTTTTCAGTCCAGTGGACTGTAGCCCCCCAGGCTCCACTGCCCATGGGATTCTCCAGGCAAGAATACTGGAGTGGGTTGCCATGCTTTCCTCCAGGGGATCTTCCCCACCCAGGAATGGAACCCGCATCCCTTCTGTCTCTTGCGTTGGCAGGCAGGTACTTTATCACTAGCACCACCTGGGAAGCCCTACTAATACGGCTGTAAGGGCAAAATATGAAAATTGGTGCAGGCTTAAGAAAATACAGGATGCAGAAGTATTGTACACATGCTTCTGAAATGACACTGGGGACATTAAGTGGATGGATAGTCAGAAAAAAGAACACGAAGATGAAGTATGAAAGGAAGACAGGCAGTCAAAAATAAAATGGTTGAAGAGGAGAACACCTCAGTGACATACTTAGCTTTAGGGATAAGTTCTAATGAGGATGAATGGCTTGAATCCTGGAGCATAAAGGAGTGAATATTCACTACCTTAAAGAAATCCACAAAGGAACACAGAAATAGAGGCTTATAAAAAGAGCTGGGCCTCTTTCCCTTATATTCAACTGACACTGGACTGTGCAGTTTTGACACCATGTAAGCTAATTCATCAAAGGACTACTTTTAAACAATGCTGTGTGTACCACCAGGAGGTATATATCTGCCAGACTCAGCTTATGGATGCTTGACATCACATACATCTCACCACTGTCACTGAGATGTGCTTTGTGGAGCTGAGGCTCTGCATGCAAGGCTGTGATTTTTCTATTCTCAAGTTCCCCTTCCATCTCTCTCTCTTTCACACACACACACACACACACACACACACACACACACACACACACACACAAGTCAACAAAGCAGAATGGAGATAAGAAGTCTGAGGATAATACATACTTTCAAGGTTTTTACAAAAGAATGACAAAATTCTAACTTCAACTGAGAAATGAAACGAATAATATTATAGGATCTTCAATATTTTGATTGAAGAGTCCAAATACTTCATTTCATAGATGAAGAACTGGGACAAAGGGACTATACCTAATTTGCCCAACAAAGCATACAAAGTTAGCGGAAAAGCTGGAATGGAAAACCAGATGTCTGAGCTCTGTGGCATGTCCTTTTCATTTCACTAGATCTCCATCTTGGTATCTTTACTATTAATATTAGGATCATTTTACAAGCAAAACAAAGCACAACAAAACTAACACCGCCTTGATGGAGTAAATATCTTCAATAATAAGTATATGTTTACAGGTCTATTGGTGCCATGTTTTCAGAAGAGAGGAGAAAATTTCCATTAAAAATATTTTTAAGAACCTGAATTGCAGAAATACAATCATTGATTACTGAAGAGTAATCATTCACCAGGCTTCTGGAGTCTGTACAAATCCAGTCCAGGGCTGATTTGTGGTTATAAAGATGACAGAGAGAGAAGAAAATGTGAAAGGTGTGGGTTTTAGGTTTTGAACATTTTCCTCACTGTGGCTTTTGGTGTTCTTATTCTTTCTCTAAGGAATGAAAACATCACTCTGATTTTGTATCTGAGCGTAGGAAATAACTCAGCACCACTAAAGACAATTTTTCTCCTTATTTGCACAAACTATGTAATTGCATACTTTATAGAATGTTCCTAATAAGTATTTCCACTACCTAATTATATTGCTACCAGTTTTAGAAAAAGCCTTCTAAGCTCTAAGGTGTCTAATTTGTCCATCTTGAATGATCCACTTTTCATTTGTGAATCAAGCTGCATGATTTATAAGAATCTTGTATTTATTTAAAACACTGAGCTCCCAAGCATAACAAATATAAATGGTTCAAATCTAGACCTATCCTTGTCACTGGTGGAAAAAAAAATTCATATATTCCTTCAGGAAACAGAAAAAGTAATTTTGTTAACAAGATGAACACGCATTTAAGATGATACACAGAATGCAGGAAAGACTCAGTTTCTTGAAGCCAGGACCTGTTTCCTAGTCATCACTGAACACACTGCACTTAACACCCCTGGTTAAAAACTAACACAATAAATCTTACTGAGTGTATACTCTGCTACTTTGTACTAATACCTTTAGGATATTCTGTTATGTTCAGAAAACAATTCTTTGAACTGGTGGAAAAAAAAAATTCATATATTCCTTCAGGAAATAGAAAAAGTAATTTTGTTAACAAGATGAACACGCATTTAAGATGATACACAGAATGCAGGAAAGACTCAGTTTCTTGAAGCCAGGACCTGTTTCCTAGTCATCACTGAACACACTGCACTTAACACCCCTGGTTAAAAACTAACACAATAAATCTTACTGAGTGTATACTCTGCTACTTTGTACTAATACCTTTAGGATATTCTGTTATGTTCAGAAAACAATTCTTTGACTTATTTTTTATCCTCATTACCTTATTCAATCATTAGCCTCATTTTTAAACTGATAATCAAAGCTTTATTATTATTATAATTATCATTCTTCTTATTATTTAGTTTTAAGTAGGAATTCTATTGTACCACAGTGGTCAAATTGGTACTGATTTTTTGTTTATCCTCTTCTTATACAAGAGGAAACTGAGAAGGGGATGAGCTAACAAGGCTGCAGTGAAGATGTGTTTCTAGATAAATCCATTTTGCAAGGCTGTTTTCAAAAATGTTTGTTTCAGTCAATATGAAAAGAGTCCAGATCACCTTGAAGACTTTAACTACATGCCTATATCTTTGTTACTTAATAATAAAACTATAATTTATGGCTGATATTAAGTCAGGGAGTGCAAAGCAATTATTTTATAGCTGAAAACTCTCCTGTGAATATCAGTTCACCATCTAGAGACCATTTTCACAGCTTATCCTTCACTTTATGTAGAGAATTGTATCACAAGGGACAGAACTCTTCAGCAGTACCACAATATCACCATTATCATCTCTATTCTGATAAGCTCCATCAATCTTGTTGATGAAATGTCACTCACTTTTCTTCCCAGACTTGATATTCTCTTTGCAAGAAACACACGCACATGCACATTCCACTTTCTACACTGTTTATGTTTGTCTGGGGAAAACACATAAGAAGGAATAACCTTACTGAGGATACTCATGAATTGTTTTCACTGAGATAACAAAAAATTAGAAGACTCATCTTTAAGTGGGCTTCCCAAATGGTGCTAGTGGTAAATAATCTGCCTGTCAAAGCAGGAGACTTAAGAGACAGGGGCTTGATCCCTGGATTGGGAAAATCCCCTAGAGGAGGGCATGTTAACACACTCCCGTATTCTGGCCTGGAGAATCCCGTGGGCAATCCCAGACTCCTGGCAGGCTACAGTCCACAGCATCATAAAGGGTAAGACACAACTGAAGCAACTTAGCACAACACACATCTTTAAGTGGTTGCGGGAAAATTTTAAGTAGAGGTGGGGAAATGGAGTACATTTTTGCAAAATATCTGAAATGAATTAATAGACAAGACTTCATGAAGAAGAAGAGAATCCCATGGGCAATCCCAGACTCCTGGCAGGCTACAGTCCACAGCATCATAAAGGGTAAGATACAACTGAAGCAACTTAGCACAACACACATCTTTAAGTGGTTGCAGGAAAATTTTAAGTAGAGGTGGGGAAATGGAGTACATTTTTGCAAAATATCTGAAATGAATTAATAGACAAGACTTCATGAAGAAGTTCTTTGAGATTAGAATTTATCAGTGGCTCTCAGAATTTTCATCCCATGATATCCACTCTTGACCACCATTAATCTGAGGATTCAAGACACGTATGAACCATAAAGTTTTATGTGAAGCAGATTTTGGATCTTTTTAAATTTGTACCCCATGATCTTCATCCTATGATCTTAGAAGAAGCTGAGTAGAGAATTCCAGTAGTGTGTACTTAAAAAAAAAATTGAACAGCATAAAAGTCCCTGGTGTAAATGGGAAGATGGCTTGGTCAGCCTACAGTTGACTGAAAAGGGACTAAGGGAAAACAGACACCACCCTGAGTAAAATTTCACATCATCACACAGACACATCGATGCAAAATTAAAACAGATTTCCACCCGAGAATTCAAGAAATGTTCTACCTTGCCCCATACCGGTAAGAAGCCGATTACAACAAGGATGGATAGTTACCCATGGCAAAGAACGGGATTCCCAGCAGGGTGGAATTGTACTTTCCGTCGGTGATGAAGAAGATCCCAGCTGCAGTAATGATGGAGATGCACACGGTAAGCACCCCCAGGAGGCCCAGGAAGGGCTTGCCACGCAAACAGTCCTTCATGGAGCTGGAGAGGGTGGCTGTGGTCAGGATCAGCATGAGGCTCACTAGGACCTTGCTCCTGGCCAGGATGCTGGTCTTATGAAAGTCTCTCCAGAGGCTAAAGGATGCTAACGAGTAGAGCTGGAGGTCCTGGTGCTCCTCCTGGAGCTTTCGGATAAGTTTACAGAATTCATTCTCCCACTTCTCCCCTATGAGGTCTTGAGTGGCAGAGCCATAGGTCTGGAGGTAGTAGGTGATTTGAATGGCTCTGGCTGACTTGACCCGCTGGTCCTTGCTGTTTGGCACTTCCACTACCCCGCCCAGCTGGTGTCCAATAAAACTGTTCCTCCCATCCTTGAAAACGAAAGAGGGGAGACTGAAGTTACCAGGGGGATGCAAATTCCCGAGAACAGATTCTTACTCTAAGTGAAGGGGCACAAAAGGCAGAGGTAGGCTCTAGCAGTTGAGGAACTGACATGGGTGGAGTAGCATGTGATGAGTTTATATTCAACCTTTTGGAGCTCCATGAGATACCATGCAAGATGACTGGGGTTAGAAAGGATGCAGAGTATCATGAAGTTATACAAGACTCGCCGCATGCATAGGAAAATGTACATACAGATTATGTTGATCTCATCCATAGCCTCATTCTTACCATTTCCTTTTGGAATAATCAATCGTAATTCCTTTATGCATGATCAAGTTTAATTATTCACTTATTCACTTTTGTGAATAATTAAAAAGTGAAGCATGGCATGAAGTTAACAATCTTTAAAAAATTACAATAATAATGTATTTTAAAAATATATACTAAACTTTCTAAGGCTAACACACACACTTACATTAATACACACATCCACATCAACACACACACATGCACTGACATACCCAAGCATTACAAACATTCCTCCTTGTTTATATTTTGAGAGTACACCTGTGTATTGTAGAACAAGTAGAAGAAAATGCTGCTTTTTAACAAATAATTTAATAGCATTGAAATGTTTACTAAATATAATGTGAGCACTTGTTCTCTCATTACAACCTAATCCACCAGTTGTAGGTTGACCAGAAAACACAGTGGACAGACCCTCCAAGTGAGATGGATAAGACTTCAGGTGGGGTTGTCAAAAGTCATTTCAATTTCAGGATTTCACATGAAGTAGAGTGGACAAAATCAAAAGAGTGAAGTGAAAGTCGCTCAGTTGCATCTGACCTCTACAGTCCATGGAATTCTCTAGGCCAGAATATTGGAGTGAGTAGCCTTTCCTTTCTCCAGAGGATCTTCCCAACCCAAGGATTAAACCCAGGTCTCTTGCATTGTAGGCAGATTCTTTACTAGCTGAGACACAAGGGAAGCCCACCAAAAGAGTAGGGTATTCAAAAGGGGACACCGAATTGCTTAACCAGATTCACAGCAGTTAATTCTCAACCAGTGTGCTGTACATTCAGAAAGAAATCCCAGACAGCCAGCATCAAATTTTAATCAATTTTGCCACAACTGTCATGTCCTTTAATGGCTGCGATTGTTAGATGGATTATCGAACCCAGTGGCAGGTTGCAGGATGGATTCTGGTTATGAAAATATGCATCAGGTTCTGGAGGAGACACAGGTACAAAGGTGAATTTATGTCATGAATTGATTGTGCACTTGCTACATCAGGCAAGATGTTTATCTTGTGAAGATATAAGGGTGGAGAGTCAGAACAGGAAACAGAAAGGTAGCAGATAAGGGCCCCAAATCCAACTCTGTGGTCACCACTACTATTTTCACAGGGCTGTGAGGCACTGTGTACTCAGGGACATTACTGTGGACTTGTTAGATCAGATACTTATATCTGAAGTATTTGTTTTTATACCAAAGCAACCCTAGAACTTGAGAATGTGTTGAAACACAAAAAACTTGAGAAATTTACAGAGAGTCCAAATATTATTATGCAGGTCAAGAAGCAACAGTTAGAACCTGACATGGAACAATGGACTGGTTCAAAACTGAAAAAGAGCACATCAAGGCTGTGTATTGTCATCTTGCTTATTTATCTTGTATGCAGAGTACATCATGCAAAATGCCAGGCTGGATGGAATCAAGATTGCTGAGAGAAATATCAATAACCTCAGATACGCAGATGACACCACCCTAATAGGAGAAAGTGAAGAGGAACTAAAGAGCCTGTTGATGAAGGTGAAAGAGGAGAGTGAAAAAATTAGCTTAAAACTCAATATTCAAAAAACTAAGATCATGGCATTTGGTCCCATCACCTCAAGGGAAATAGATAGAGAAACAGTGGAAATAGTGACAGACTTCATTTAAGTGGGCTCCAAAATTACTGTGGATGGTGGCTGTAGCCATGAAATTAAGACACTTGCTCCTTGGAAGAAAAGCCATGAGAAACCTAGACAGCATATTAAAAAGCAGAGACATCACTTTGCCAACAGTCAAAGCTATGGTTTTTCCAGTAGTCATATAAGGAGGTGAGAGTTGGACCATAAAGAAGGCTGAATGCCAGAGAATTGATGTTTTTGAACTGTTGTCCTGGAGAAGACTCTTGAGGGTCCCTTGGACTCAAAGAGATCAAATCAGTCAATCCTAAAGGAAACCAACCCTGAGTATTCGTTAGAAGGACTGATGCTGAAGCTGAAGTTCCAATATTTTGGCCATGTGATATGAAGAGCCAGTTCATTGGAAAAGACCCTGATGATGGGAAAGACTGAGGGCAGGAGAAGAGAGCAACAGAAGATGAGATGGTTGGATGACATCATGGACTCAATGGACATGAATTTGAGCCAACTCCAGAGACAGTGAAGGATGGGGAAGCCTGGTGTGCTGCAGTCCATGGGGTTGCAAAGAGTTGGACACAACTGTGACAGAACAACAATAAAAAATTTTATTAGTAAAGACAATCAAGAATTGCAAGAAAAATTTAATAGTCACTCCATATACCCGTTTCTTCCCAGCATGTTAAATAAAAACAGTCTATGTCTGTCTCTATGTCTGCTTTGCAAATAAGGTCATCTATACCATTTTTCTAGATTCTACATATATACACTAATATACAATATTTGTTTTTCTTAGGATACCAAGGGGGATTGGTATAGAAGGAATTGAGAGATTTGGGTTGACATATATACACTATTGATATTTATTGATAAAATAGATAGCTAATGAAAGAATACTGTATAGCACAGGGAACTTTGCTTAATGAACAGCAATCACCTGAATGGGAAGGAAGTTCAAAATGAAGTGGATATATGTATATGTATGGCTGATTTAGTTTGCTGTACAGTAGAAACTAATTCTTTGCATGAGGTGGCTGGGAGGGATTTGAGGGCAGGAGGAGAAGGGGATGACAGAGGATGAGATGGCTGGATGGCATCAATGACTCAGTGGATGCGAGTTTGAGAGAACTCTGGGAGTTGGTGATGGACAAGGAGGCCTGGCGTGGTGCAATTCATGGGGTCACAAAGAGTCAGACACGACTGAGTGACCGAACCAAACTGAACTGAACTGAACTGAGAAAATAACACAACATTGTAAAGCAACTATACTCAAATAAAAATTAATAAAAAATTTTTCTCTATTTAACTAAACCTAACTTTGATGCTGGGAGGGATTGGGGGCAGGAAGAGAAGGGGACAACAGAGGATGAGATGTCTGGATGGCATCACTGACTCGATGGACGTGGGCCTGAGTGAATTCTGGGAGCTGGTGATGGACAGGGAGGCCTGGCATGCTGTGATTCATGGGGTTGCAAAGAGTCGGACACAACTGAGTGACTGAACTAAATGGAGCTGAACTCTAAATGAACAATATATTTCTAAATAGAGTTGTGAGAATATTTCTCCTTCATTTGGCATTATTTCCCACTCTCTATGACATCTCTGTAATTTCTCCATTTTTTTTTTTTCGTGTAAAAAGCCAAACTGAAATTCTGGCTGTAGGTTCCCAATGCTCTGTCTTTAGTAAACTCTCTGGAGTCCCCCAGTGAGCTGCAGGTGGAAAGGTGGGGTGGCTCTGAGGGAGGAAGTGGGAAATCCTCCCCTGGTACTGAGAGGTTTTCAAGGGTGGCTTTGTTCTTTCAGTACACGTCAGTTTGCTTCTCTTTTAGGCTTGTTTATTTTCACTTTAAGCTTGGTATATATTTTAGCTCCACCCTTGTTTCCACTTCTTTGAAATTCCATCTGGGATGTTGACTTGTGCTTCAAATTATTTGAAAAAAAAAAAGTATTTTAAAGGCTTTATTTATTCACTTAGGAAAGTGCAATTCTGTCTTTACTCATTTCTGTCATCAAAAAGATTTCTGAGGGATTGTTAGCAGCAGAACAAGGATTTATGGCTCCCTCAGGCCTCATTTGGAGATTATTCCAGATCAAAGAGGGTGCTGATAATGTGTCTGGACAAAAGTCGAAATTTTGAAGAAGGCAAAATACAGATTTTTAAATAGATGGTCTATACTGGGTTTGGCTAGCGCTTCACTGATTCTTTTCAAATTGTCTAATATCCATTTGTTACAAAAATGACTTCATAAAAGATATGCTTTCATCTCATTATATGTAAATGAATGTAACAAACTGAATACCTTTCTCTCTCTTAACCTGCTGTACTTCACACACTAGGATAAAATAAAAAGTCTTTGCACACCTTTGAATCGAAAGCTCTATTGAATGAACATCTTGTACAAATCATTGGCTCAAACAAATCTACTCAATACAGTCCAGAAATACACTTCTGCACATTATTTGTAAGAGAGAATTCTACTCTTCTGTGGTAGAAGAATCATTTCCCAACACATGAGTGCTTCTATGTAAGAGAAACAAAGAATGAATACAATAATTATTCTCTGGGTAGAAATTCCCTGGGTTTGTAAGGAGTCACGTTGGATTCATGGAGGGAACATTTAATCATGTGACCTGGGCTGTAGTGTGCATATCCTAATAACTGGATAAGAAATCCTTGGCTGGTTCATTTCCCCTTTTAAGTTTCAGTCTTCTCATCTATAAAAAGAATGATATGAGTAAAACTGTTTACATAATACTGAAGAATTTTTTCAGCTCTATCATGAATTGAACTAATATCATTAAGTGAAAGTGAAAGTAGTGAGCTTTAGTCACTCAGTTGTGTCTGACTCTTTGTGACCTCATGGACAGTAGGCTCCTCTGTCCATGGAAATTTCCAGGCAAGAACACTGTGGTGGGTTGCCATTCAGGGGATCTTTCTGACCCAAGAATAGAACCTGGTCTTCTGAATTGCAGGCAGATTCTTTACTCAGGTCTCTAACCCATATCCTTGGGTCCCCTTCTGCTCTCTCTCAATGTATACTTCACAAGGAAGCCAGAGCCTGCTTGGACAGTTCTAAATAAGCTCACATTATTTATGCACCTAAAGCCTTCTACTGGCTTTCACTTGCACCAGGAATAAAATAAGAACCCCTTGCTAGGTCTGCCAGGCACCGCATGGCTTGCTGCTGGCCAAGCCCTCAGGCCTCTTCTCCTGAACTCCACTCCAGCTGTCCTGGTCTTTCTTTCTACTCCAAAACACACCAAGTTAATTTCACCTCATGGCCTGTACACTACTCACCCTTCTGCCCCGGGCTTCTGTTCTATGGCCGAAGCTTCTTCCTCACAGAGGGCTTAGCTTCAAAGGGACCCTTTGAACCACATAATCTAAACTAGACACCTTCATCCCAGTACTTAGTCCTGTTGCTTGGCCCAAAAGTTCATTCAGATTTTTCCATAGGGTGTAACAGAAATATTTTGTTTTCTCCCTACTGTTTCTACCTGAAACCATCTTATTTAATGATGTAGTTGCTCCTCTTCCGTTTCCTTCATTACAATGTGTGCTTGTTGAGAGCTGGCACCATCCTGTTTGCTGGTAATCTCCCTGAGCCTAGAACAAAGCCTAGTATATAATAAACACTCCATAATATTTGACCCAGTGATTCATGCTGAGTGTATTTAACTAATCACAGGTTATCTTTTAGAGCCTGCTTCCCTAAGAACAGGGAAAGTAAGAGATAATATAAGCGTCTGAGATTAGTAGGCAGTCAGATGAAGAGAGGTATAGTATATATAGAGATTAGAAGTTGGTAGAGAAGAAAACAAATT
>SJYC01075627.1:0-50062 GCA_006408675.1 Madoqua kirkii | reverse complement strand
AAAAAGTGAATATAAAAAAGCAAGTTCCCACAAGGTACTTGGACTTAAAAAAAAAAAAAGCCATTTTCAGAAGGAAGACTTTAAAGTTAAAGGTTAAAATGGTTAAATGTCTTAAGGTTAAAATGTCCTAATAAAGGGCATTTTTAACCATTAGGTTAAAATGCCCTAATAAAGAATAAATTAAACCTCTTATGTGACCTTGCTAAGCTTGACATTACTAAAAGGTATAAATTTAGAAAAAAATTTTTTTCAAAGAGGAAGGTTAAAAAAAGTAAGGTTTCTGTGTTGAAATAAAATGAGAGCTTTAGCCAATGAGAATGCAAAGTAAGTTTAACAAAACACTCTAGCTTATTAATTTTTAACAAATGTGGCAGACTCAGTTTCTAGATGCAAGCACTTTATTTACATTCTCCTAGGTAACTCTCCTGGAGAAGGCAACGGCACCCCACTCCAGTACTCTTGCCTGGAAAATCCCATGGATGGAGGAGCCTGGAAGGCTGCAGTCCATGCGGTCGCTGAGAGTCGGACACGAATGAGCAACTTCACTTTCACTTTTCACTTTCATGCATTGGAGAAGGAAATGGCAACCCACTCCAGTGTTCTTGCCTGGAGAATCCCAGGGACGGGGGAGCCTGGTGGGCTGCCGTCTACGGGGTCGCACAGAGTCGGACACGACTGAAGCGACTTAGCAGCAGCAGGTAACAGCCTCTCTCAGAGGAAGTGCTATTGTGGAGTAGCCTCAGGTCACCCCCTGGGACACAGGGACCTAGCAAGAGGAAGAAAAGCAGGGTGACACAGCTAAGAGGCATAGCCAGTCATCTGATTCTTGTTTTTAATGCCAATGCTCATGTTCTTAACCCACCTGCACATATATTTGAATAATCTGTGAATAACCTGAATGAAAGAGGCCACTGTCTCACTTAAAGTTCCAATGTCATCACCATCAAGCTGTGGAAGTCTCTTGAGCTCTGGGCGTGTCAGCTTTATTATTGGCTAAAATAAGATTTATAAGGGCTTCTCTCATAGCTCAGTTGGTAAAGAATCTGCCTGCAATGCAGGAGATCCCGGTTCGATTCCTGGGTCGGGAAGATCTGCTTGAGAAGGGATAGGCTACCCACTCCAGTATTCTTCAGCTTCCCTTATGGCTCAGCTGGTAAAGAATCCTCCCGCAATGCGGGAAACCTGGGTTCGATCCCTGGGTTGGGAAGATCCCCTGGAGAAGGGAAAGGCTACCCACTCCAGTATTCTGGCCTGGAGAATTCCATGGACTGTATAGTCCATGGGGTCGCAGAGTCGGACATGAATGAGCTACTTTCATCATCAAGATTTATAAGGTATTGTGAGGATCAGGTGTGTTAATATACATAAAACACGTAGAGTAGTGGCCAGAAAATGTTGGAAGTTGTTAACATGGCATCAATTAAATATTTGAGTAGGGCTGTTTATCTACTTAGCTATCTAGCATTATTTCATATTTCCCAGTAAATGTCTGTGATGTGATAGAAAGAATACAGGGTCCAGGGTCCAGACTGGTTGTAAATTCCAAGTCTGTTTCTCTATAGGAGGGTGACAGAGGACAAAATGCTTACCTTGTCTGAATACCAACTATATCATCTCCAAAATAAAAGATTTGGCTTATATTATCTCTAAAGATTTCACTAGCTCTTTATTTAATGATTCATCCATGGTAAAGTTATCAGACACTACAAAGCAGGCTAGAGAAATCTGCCCTAAGGAAAAAAATAAATAAGAAGAAAGGAGAAACGCAAGATGACCCATGTTCATTTCCATAGAAACAAGAAGCTTTTTATCTTCTCTTAAATCTGAACCAAGTAGCTTTTTCTCATCTTTGAGGAATTTCCAGAGAGAATTTTTCTCAAATGGTAAAAAATCAGGACTTTGCCCCATTTTACCTAGATGGAAATCTTCTCTCAGTAGCTCAGATGAATTCATTTATTTCTTCAGTTCAGTTCAGTTCAGATCTCTAATTCATGAGTATCCTCCCCACTTATATAGTAAAATAAATACATTTAATTTCTCCTCAACTCAAATGAAATCTTTGCACAAACGTGTAACACGTGGAAGTAGAGTTAATATCAACATTAAGTGTAAAGCATGTAACAATGACTTTTTTATTTCTCTGTAAATCATTAGTGACCCTATCCCCCACATTTCCTTTAAAATGACTCATTTAAATTTCATTTTAAATTAGTCTTTCACAAAGTGAAATGACCACTCAGGGCAAGTATCCACTATTAATAGAGATTTAGTGCTGACACTGGTCTACACAAAAGAAGCTAGCTGTCATTCACACCAGCATTTGAGGAATGCAGAAAGCTCCCTTCTGGAAAAAGATTGAAAGTCTGCTGTGATAGGCTTTCTTTGGGGTTAAGACTCTGTTTACAATCATGTGCTATGTAAAAAGTCTTCCCGGGTGGCTCAGTGATAAAGGATCTGCCTGCAATGCAGGAGCCAAAGGAGACATGGGTTCTATCCCTGGGTCAGGAAGACTCCCTGGAGGAGGACATGGCAACCCACTCCAGTAGTCTTGCCTGGAGAATCCCCATGGGCAGAGGAGCCTGGAGGATAATAGTCCACAGGGTTACAAAGAGTCTAACATGATTAAAGCAACTAAGCACACATGCACGCATGCTTTGTAAGGAGTGTGATGTTAGCAACTGTGAGTGGAACAGTAGATCAGACTAACAAACTACTGAGGCAAATCTCAGTGTAGAGCCCAGGACATCCTTCCATAAAGGGGAAAGTTAGGGAAGATCAAAGGTGTAGGTACTGCAGGCGGTAGTACGGTAAACTGATGGGGCACCAAGGACATGACAGAGGTGGAAACAGGTAAGAAGGGAAGTCATTCTCTCACTCCAGAAATATTCAGTGGGGACCTGCTCTATGAGAGCCAGCTATTGAGGACAGGATCGTGAACAGATACAATTTTTATCCTCAAATAGCTTGTGGTTTTGCGGTGCAGTGGGAGATGGAGGAAGATAAGTAAGCAGGCAGGCATTTTATATATTATGACACTAGTTAACACAAGGTGTTAAGGTACCGCTGGATGGAATCACTAGCCTATCGAGGACTAAGAAGACTTCCAAAGAAGGTGGCCTCTTAGGTGAAACACGATAACAATTCTTCAAGTGAAGATGGGGGATTTGGTTGGTGGACATGGGGAGGTGTGGTCTTCTAGGCAGAGGGACCAGCATGTGCAAAGGCCTAGAGACAAGTGTAAGATACTGCGTTACTGGCACTTTGCTAATGACTGGCATATACAGTGGGGGGCAAGAAAGGGTGATGCAGAGATGTGTACAGGTAGTGAGTATGAGGATTTGCTTATTCGAAAGTTCTCTTTAAGTGCAATGTGAAAAATGAACTTCATGCGTGGCCTTAAGGAAGGAGATGGACACTAGAGAGGGTCCATGGGACCATTTTTTTGTTTTTTTGCCTTCCTCACAGCTCTATTGAATCCAAGACTTATCTAACTGATCAAATGGGCATCAAAAAAAGATTTTTCAGATTTTATGGCATGCACATTGTCTGAAAATCAATTTTCCCCACAACCAAGTCCTTTTCTCAAAGAACAACTCATTTTGGAGTGCTGAGAGATTCTTGGAGGAAAGCTTACTTTCTAGAGGTGAAGGGGTTGCTGAAAGGGATCTACTTATTTTAACGATTTCCATAAATCTAATGAATTAAAACAAGACATATTTTGAGTGCTCAGGAAGGCATGTGTAGAAAGCAAAACAAAGACAAATAAACGGAAAATAAAGTCTCTTCCTTAGAAGAGTTTATGTTGTTGTTAAGAGCTTCCCTGGTGGTGCAGAGGTTAAAGCATCTGCCTGCAATGTGGGAGACCTGGGTTCAATCCCTGGGTCAGGAAGATTCCCTGGAGAAGGAAATGGTAACCCACTCCAGTATTCTTGCCTGGAGAATCCTATGGATGGAGGAGCTCAGTGGGAGACATTCCATGGGTCACAAAGAGTCAGACACGACTGATCGACTTCACTTTCACTTTCTTTATGTTGTTGTTAATGAAAACAAAGCCCATTAGATGGTAACAAAATAAAACTGCATACAGCATTAGAACTCAGGAGGCATCCATTGAAGAATTAAGGTAACTGCTGAGGGCTACAAAATGATACACATAGAGCATGAAACTCAACCATGTAAAACTAGATATGCACATATCAATATTCAAAGGAAACTATCAGAATTTTAACAATGGCTCTTATCTGGTATAAAATGATAGGTCATGTCTACCTCCTTGGCTAATTATGCTATTTGATACTATCTTTAAAAAACCTATTGACTCACCCATAAACAGAATAAAAATAAGCGTGTGAAGGGAACTGAATAAAGGGTAGATGGTAGTGAGAGGGATAAACTAAGTAAGACTTTGAACTTCACTCTACCAGGGAGTGGGAGAGGAAGAAGGCCAAGAATCAAGAGTCCTTTAGTCTCAGATTCAAGTTCTAAACTTGAATTCAAGTTCCAGGCTTCTGAGGAAACAAATTATGGTGGTTCATTCATTCTCATGAAGGACTGTGGTTCTGCCCACTGAGATGGAAGGAATGATGGTATTCAGCTTAGAGTAACAGCAGATTCCTGGCTTCTAAGGGCAGAGTACAGCACTAACATTCACTTAACTCTCAAGGTGATCTGACTTTGCCCTCGGCTTGGTAGTTCAATATAGTTTTCCTTGTATTGAACTTGAGTTCAGAAATGGTCCTTATGAGGTTCTCTTTAATTTTTGTCTTTGTACCTTTCCTTCCCATGCGTTTTTCTTTAATCTGAAAGCAAAGCCAAATTATTTGACCAATCAAATTAAAAATTTTTTTGAGGATTTGATATACATAAAACATCAAGCTAAGCAAAAGCTGATTTCTTTTTCTTAAATTATCCAGATAATTGTAATGATTATCAGATTGATTAAAACTTTCAGGAGACAGCCATTTAATTTAGGCAGTTTGAAAACAATGTTGCCAGTTATGTGCCCCATTTTTCTAATTTCTATTTTTTTTGCATAAAATTTTCATTCAAAAGGCCTCTTCCAATAATTAATATGCATTTTTTCATTGTTGTTTATCACTCCAGTCAGATTTCCAAATTCAGTGAAGATAGGAAATGAAGGTAGGACCTTTTTCTAGCTAAAGGAAATTAATTGAGGCACATATCTCAACGAAATGTAGAGAAATTTACATACTAAGAAAGAAGAAACCAGTGGTGCAGCCTTTATTTGCAGCTGTGGGTGAGGTTACCTGTGTCTTAATCCTTTAGTAAAATGAACGTGCACATTTGTTTCTCTACTGAAGATGAATCAGATCTTTTTTTTTTTTTAAGTATTATGTTTTAGTAGGAGGATAATTGTTTTACAGTGTGTGCTAGTTTCTGCTGTACAACAACGTGAATCGGCTGTAAGTATGCATATAATCCCTTCCTCTTGAGCCTCCCTTCCCTCTCCACCATCTGACCACTTTAGGTCACCACAGAGCTGTGTTGTACAGCAGCTTCCCACCAGCTATCCATTTTATAGAATGGTAGTATACATATTGGAGAAGTAAATGGCAACCCACTCCACTATTCCTGCCTGGGAAGTCCCAGGGACAGAGGAGACGGGCAGGCTAAAGTCTATGGGGTCGAAAAGGAGTTGGACATGACTTAGCAACTAGACAACAACAGAGTATCTACAGGTCACTGCTACTCTCAAGTCCTCCCCCTTTATCTTTCCCGCGCTGTATCCAAAAGTCCATTCTCTACATCTGCATCTCTATTCCTGCCCTGCAAATAGGCCCATGAGTACCATTTTTCTAGATTCCCTATATAGACGTTAGTATACAATATTTGTTTTTCTCTTTTTGACTTATTCTGAAGATGAACCAGACGTTAATACAGCATCTCATGGTCTTGTATCAACATCCTCCATCCTCTTTCTTGATCCCACCTCCTTTCTCCCTACCCTTTCTGTCTCTCTCTTTCTCCGGCGCTCTCTATTTTTCTCATTCTTAGCTCCTTCCGCTCCGACCTTTCCCCTTCCTTTTCCTCCTCTTCCCCTCCCATCTCTGTCCTTCCTTTATTTGAAAGACAACTAACCACAAAGCCACAGCGAGGGGTAATTATTAAACTATCTCAGTAAAATGCCAGATAAAGAATACAACGCTTGCTTAAATCCATTCTGTCTTTCCTAAATTACCTTTTCTTTTTAATCTCTAAAAGGACAGACATGCTTTGGAAGCATTGTATGTGATATACATGCTAATGAGATCCATGCAATTGCTCTTTACCACTACCAACCTATTCAGTCTCAAAGATATTAAAATAATTGAAAGCCTTTCGATAAACCCAAGAAAGTAGGTATTCTCCTAGCTCACAGCTCCAAGAGGGAGCTAAATATTACTTCTAGGAGATGAGGGTGTCATGAGGAGATGAGGCTGCCATGACTCACTTTGCAACCATGTTAACATTTTCCAAGTTGATGGGACATATTTCAGTCAAATATATGGGCTAATTTAGCTCTGTATTCCTGGATGTTTAACAGAGGAGCTTCTGGCTGTCTTAGGAGGTAAACTTTTAAAATTCATTAATTAACTTTTAAAATTAATTAAAACTTTTGGGATTTCCCTAGACCGTCCAGTGGTTAAGCCTCCATGCTTCCAATCCAGGAGGTGAGGGTTTGATCCCTGATCAGGAAATAAGATCCCACACGCTGCATGGCATAGCCACAAGATAAAAATAACAAATAATAAAAATAAATAAAAATAAAAATTAATTAAAACTTTGAAAGCACTTGAATGAAAAATTAACCCAAAAGTAAAGTGCATGCTTTTTTTGCTCAATACTTAACTTCCAGGAAAATATTATCCAAAAATCTTTAAAGATTTATAAAATAAATTTCTGCTTTAATTTTTCTGGTGGTTTGTTGCCTTTCTGGTTGTTTCTGTTTAAGGCTAATTGGCATTTCATTTATAAACGCTTGTCTGATATAGGAATAAAGTGACTCATAAAGTTGATTGTGTTAAGCAAGGGAATAAGTCAGAAGCACTTAAGTTATGTCTAATGACTGCAGACTTAAGTTTTAGTAAGGCAGAATAAACTTAGTAATTTATTATTTAAACAAGATCAATTCATGGAACACTTACAGGTGTGTATTTTTAGTCCTATGCCTATGTGAGGCTTTTTAATTAATATTCACAAACTAGAGTCCTTAATTTGCTTGGATCACATGGTAACCTGACTAAGTTAGGTAGTAGAAAGTTATGATTGGTAAATAACAATGTGTAATACTAGAGGGTATGACAATTGATTTACTTAGATTTTTAAGCAATAGGGAAAGATATGAAGACAAGATAGTGAAGATACTTTCATTATAATGAAAGTAATTATCACTGTAAACTTACTATTCAAAATTAGGCCAATTTTAAGTGGGCCAACCCACACTCCGGCCTTTTCGAGCTTAATTGCCTTTACTACATAAACATGATTGCTGCTTCTAGCCAGACATAAATATCCCTCTTCTTTGTGTCAGTTCTTGTGTCACCTAGCCCTATTTCATGGAGTCTGGAGACAAGGCTTCTAATCAAAACTGCAGTCCTCTTTTAGGTTGGTTTCAATTTGCTTCTGGGTTTTTCAAAACAGGGCCAAGTTTCAGCAGCCCAATTTCTCATAAGCTGACAATCACCATATTTTTTTTTTCCTTTAACAAATCACTACCTTCCTTTTCAAACTATAAAACTTTGGCAGAGAGAATTTCTTCCAAAGCTCTTAGTAGAAAATGGACTGAGGTTCCCTCCCATTCTTCAGAGGAAAGACTTGGAGCACATTCTACAGGTCATGGTTGCCTCGTTGCCGTGATGGTGATGATGGAGAAACAAAAACCACTTCAGCATCAAGGGCTGCGGGGCCTGGAAAGAGCAGCTTGACTTTAAAGTTTAAAAACTTGGGTTTGAGTGCTGATTTAGTCACTTACAACCTCTGTGACTTTTAGAAAGTTACTTAGGTTCTTTGAGCCTCTTTTCTTTTATGAAATAGGACTGCCTAGCTCATAAGCTTTATTATGAGAAATGTTTTATGATATTGAAAGAGGGATGGCACCCTGTGTTATTTTTGCAAGGGCTCTATCAACAGTTGTTATGTAATTGCAAAATGATGGTTGAGGGATTCTGTGATTTTAAAATGAATTAAAAACAGACCATGACCCTTGAGACCAAAGACATTCCATCTACTCCAGCCTACACTACAGGAAGTTTCCAGGGTTCCCTAAATAGGGTATATTTAGCTAAAAGGAGCAACAAAAAGATTCTGTCCTCGTGTTCTAGTCCTGGGTGTCTACTCGCCATATGACTGAGAGCTTGCTCCAAGTTCAGAAGACAAAATGTACCTAGTATTTTGAGGGGAAATCTAGAGGAGTTGGCTCAGTTTTTTAAAAAATATATGCCAAATGATCACCTGGACATAGGATTTCTCTAATTCAGAAAATAATCTATTGTCAAAGCAAACTTTCGGGTCAACTGAGCTTGGGAAGTTTACGCTCCTTCTCTGTGGGGCTCCCAGCATTCACCAGGTTCAGACACGGAGTCAGGCCCGTGCATCACACTGCCATGTGCGTTTATTCTAAGCAGCAAACAGGTGGACTTCTGGATGTGACACACTCCACGGTGAAAGGACGGCCTGCTGCAGCTCTGTGGCTTTCTTTGCAGCCAAGACAATCATGGAAATAATAATCAAACCTCCAGATTCCACAATACAGACAGTCCCCACTGCCAGTCCCTGTAACTAAAAGCACCTGATGAAATCATACAGGCGCCTCACGTAACTTCCCTATTTTACCACCTGTCTTTAAATTTCACATATAAAATGGCAGCAGACAAAAGACAGATGAAGTGACCCTACACTCACATGGCTTCATTTTGTGTTTTCTGATGTGCTATACTGGATCATTCCCAGGGATATATTTCATCCAAATATTTAATGAAACTTTGATTTTTAATGTATTTTGTTTCAGTACCAATTCTCATGCTTGCTATAGATATTCAGTGTTCTCTCTAATATTCTATCACATATCACAGGCATCATTGATGTTTGTTCAAAGGACACCAAGAACAGTGTCTAATACAGTGTCAATAAAAATTCCATGTAATTCCTCTTCCCCATTGATCACAGATATCTTCATTCAAATGAGTCCGTTACATCTAAGTAAAGAGAAGGGAAAAAAAATACCTACTGAGAAGTGCAAATACAAAAAGGGGACACAGACATGGCTTTCAACTAAGCACACTCAACAAAGAACTAGCCTTTTTTTTTAAGTACCTGCTACAAATGAAGCTGCTTTACAGACACAAAATATAAAAGGCTGGTTCATTCTACTTAAGACTGTTCACCGTCATTTTCCTTTACTGCAACGGAGATTAATTCCCTGTAATTTTTCAGGTAGTGAGAGAATTCACAGTGAATATGTCAGGCCTCCTTATAAAAAAGGTGAGAGGCTCTCTTTTTTACAGAGCTTATGTAAAGAAGGCTAACATCTTTCATTTACATGGAAGTACTTTGTTGAAGCAGAGTTAACTTGGTAAGTGGGTGTCTGACTTGGCTGAAAAGATCAGGGCTACTTGAAGCCACTGCAATCAGTTACATAAGCAGATATTTAGGGGAGACTTTTCAAATACACATTGGTGTCAATGCACTGTTAAAAACACTGGTCATAACACACACACACAAAACAGCACTCCTGAGAACTGGCGCTGGCAGCTGTCTGCACCACATTGGAGCTCTTTACAAGGAACTGTTGAGTGAGGTTCTAAAGGAATAAAATGGCACTCAGGGCTAAGCCACCCAGTTTGGAATAATAAAGGGCCCGTGGCTGGAAGGATGACCAGGGCCACTAACCCTCCAATAGCAGCTTGAGCAATGATGTTTGTTACTGCTCACCTAGGATGGAAAAGGATGATCCCACCCTAAGACAGATGTCAAAAGGGGTTGAAAGTGAAGGTGAAAGTGGCTCAGTCATGTCTGACTCTTTGCAACTCCATGAACTATACAATCCATGGAATTCTCCAGGCCCAAATACTGGAGTGGGTGGCCTTTCCCTTTTGCAAGGGATCTTTCCAACCCAGGGATCGAACCCAGATGTCCCGCCCTATGGGAGGACTCTTTACCATCTGAGTCACTGGGAAGAGTTGCCATCTTTAAAACTAGAAGCGACCTGGGGAGATGTATATGTTGGAAGTTCCCTCTGGTAGCAATTTGAGGGATGGTCTGAAATGCCTGTACATATTTATTTATGTTTGTATGTGTATGTCAGGGTTTTATTTTTCCAATTTGGGTTCCATTTCTTTTTCTTGCTTTTCTTTCTTTTTTTTTAAAATTTTTTTAAAATTGGAGGATAGCTGCTTTACAATGCTGTGTTAGTTTCTGCTGTACAGCGAAGTGAATCAGCGGTATATATACATATATTCCCTCTTTTTTGGATTCCCTTCCCATTTAGGTCACCACAGAGCACTGAATAGAGTTCCCTGTGCTACACAGTACGTTCTTGTTAGTCATGAAAATAAAAACAAAAATAAACAAGTGGGACCTAATTAAACTGATGTCAGGATTTTAGGACAATATTGACAGGGCAGCAGTAGATGAGTAAATTCCAGTAGAAATCCAGGTGAGAGAGAATGAATCCCTAAATGGAGCAAATGGCAACAGAGAGGAGAGTTAAGAAAGGGGTATTTAAGAAGCACATGAATAGAACTTGGTGCCTGACTGAAGGTGAGAAATGGAAGGGGGAGGTGGGGTGGTCATTCCACAGTGGTGGCATAGCATCCCTGTAGTAGGTGGGATGATGGGAATGGGGTTTGAGCTTTATTAGGCACGTGAAAAACATCAAGGTGGAGAAATTTAGAAATGAGTAAACTTATGGCTAGAGTGTTTAAGACAGGCTAGAGATGAACACTTCAAAAATTATTAGGCAGCTAACAGACTGCAGGAAGACAAGGAAGTTACTGTCAGATCCACAGGAATGAGAAAAATAAGGTCAGGAAATTTCATTAAGAGGCACAACAATACAGAAAACTGGCAACATTTCTTGTAGAGTCTATATTGATGAAACATGTCACAATCCCTGATGGGAAAATATGTATTAAACAAAGAAGGAATTATAATGGCTGGCAACCCATTTGCTGACATTTATTCATCCCAGAATAAATTTTTATAGGATGTGCACTTAAAGTGCACTCAAATATTTCAATTCATTGAAATGAAAGTGGTACAGATCCAAAAAATAGTCTTCAGTTGGAATACTTTTTTAGTGCTTAATAGGAGATTCCCATCAGTCAACTGAAGTTGCATCTTGTTCAATCTTTCAAGATGAAGGATTTGCCTTTTAATGAGAACTTTGCATTTCATTATTACAATGTACCCTCTGTCCTTGACTTGGTTATTCTCCACAGAAGCAGGAACTTCTTTGGACCATATGCTTAGCATATAGCAATGACAGATTCAGAAATTTTTAAAAGAACAGAGTTAAAAGAAAATAAGTGAAAAACACCACTCTCCCCTCTGCTGTGCACAATCCTTAGAGGTGACCTCATGAATTTCCAGTTTCACAGTCAGACATCTGTGAAGACTGAACAGGTCAGAAATAGACTCAAGTTAGGTTAGGTCATTGAATATGCTAAGAATTATTGTAAAAGAGTTTTGGTCACTCAGGGCCACATGACTCAGCAGTACATTTTAAGCAAGAAAATAGCAATGTGTGAGTGTGCAAAGGGGAGAGGGGTCCAAAATTCTAATTCAATTTGCCATAGCAACACTTTCAAGAGACAGACATTAGTTTAAATAGTAAGGAAATAACAAAAATGAGCTCCTATTTATGAAGCAATAGCATATTTACAATAAGAATAACTTTAGCAACTTGCTACATGTGCTGCTTATAACTAAACAGTAAAATGGACAAATTTTCAATTTGAATCAATATGACCATTAAAGCCACAATATTTCTTAGGAAACCTCAGAACTGTGTGAGATGACATCTTAAGAGATTTTTTTTTGTATCAATGGTAAATAAAAAGTTAGAACTGATATAAAACATTTCAAGAAATTTGAATTGGAAGCAAGCGTTTTCCTCTGAAGTCTTATGATATGTTCTGGGCTGCTCTTGTGGCATTTACGATCATTATATGGTGTTTTCGTTATGTTAGTTCTTCCCCTTTTTAAACTGGAAGTTTCCTGGAGGCAGAACAAATCTTATGTTTTGTGTAATTCCCTACAACAGACTAGCTCCTCAAAAATCTGCTACTGAACCAAGAGTGATGCGTGCTTTATCAGCTAAAAATTCTTCTTTTTGAATTGTGTGGAGACTTGTAACACTAGATCACAACAGAAGAGAAGGATAGGAGGTTCAGTTGCAGAGAGAAGGATGGGGTCCAGGTAGGTCATGGCTTTCTCTTTATGTTGGAATGGCTGCTGGGCTGGCACCAAGAAGGTCTCCGCCTTCTCTTAAATATCTTTCCCATTAATTTCCAAGCCTCGCCTTCACCTATTCTCTGGGCGTCAAATTCTTACTACCAGGCACTATAGGTGTGTGTTGTAGGACAAAGGGGGTGGAGGCAACATTCCCCAGAAGATCAACCTTAAGAATGTTAATTCCCAATGGAAATGGTTACCTTGGATACTGCTGCTTTCTCAGGTCAGCCCAGAGTATCAGTCTGTTACCTCGGAAGGCACAGAGAAAGGGCTTGAAAGAAGGACCGATTCAATAAATAGGCTTTAAAGAATCAAACAGGCAACACTTCTTGAGGACTTGTGGACCCTGAAGGACACCATAGGAAACCCTGGTCTACCAGATATTGGAGAAGAAAAGGCAACTTGAGCATATTGTACCCTTTTAACTAAAATTCGCTGTGGGATTTTTTGTATGTGACTGATGCAATAGTCCTTTTTATTTTACTAAAAATGAAAACAAAAACAAAGAAAGCCCACAGGTGCATACAACCTAAAATGGTCGTTTTTAAGCAGACAGGTTTAAGCCAGAATGATGGCACATTTGGATAAGGAAACTAAGGGAATTTGTGACTAGGTGACTGGGTATGGTTGCCAGGGTAAACCCTGAGAGGTGAGGTTTCTGGGCAAAGGTCTCACTATAAGGGACTAGAATTAAGGACTATAGATAAAGATTAGAAGTTAACTGTACTGCATTCTCTAAGTTTCTTTCAAAGAAACAGTAAAGATTGCCCGATGACCTTTTGGGTTACATCATATAGAACAAAGCCGAGGGTGGCACAGTATTCAAAAACATTTATGATTTCAGAGAATTGTAGTATTATTTGTATTTGAATCGAGTTTTGAAATTTTAAAGCACATTCGGCATCCCTGGTGGTTCAGATGGTAAAGAATCTGCCTGCAATTCAGGTAATCCAGTTTCAATCCCTGGGTCGGGAAGATCACCTGGAGAAGAGAATGGCTACCCACTCCAGTATTCTTGCCTGGAAAATTCCATGGGCAGAGGAGCTTGCCAGGATATAGTCCATGGGGTCACAGAGTCAGAAAGGACGGAGAGACTAATACAAAAGGTCTAACAGGCAGAGTGTTGCGGGGGGAGAAAAGGTGACTTTAGACCTGTTTTCTGTTCATCTGCTGCTTTCTCTCATCTAAGTCTTGGCATCCTGTGCACCTTTCCAAATCTGTCAGCAAGTCTATCTCTCAAGACCTGATTACTGCAGGCACTATCTCTTATCAGAATAAACTTCCTTTGCAATCAATGAAAATTTTGCTTTTCACTCGTTCATCTTCTCACGCCTTAAACAATGAGAAGATAAAATGTTCTGAAGAACTGAGCAATAATAAAATGCTGCTTAAAGCTATCTGGGCAGTGAGCTACCTTATCAGAGACAGTGAAGTACCTTCCAGAATAGGTGCTGCACACATTTTGCACTTACCACTCCTACCCAAAGAAGACTTATTTCTCAAAGAATGGGACCCTTGCATCACGATGCACCATTGTCCTTGTATACCATGTATCAAAGGCAAAGTATAACTGCTTTTTTCTTACTTTTCTTCTTTAAATCTTTTCTTTTTGTGTTATTCTCTTTGTGCTAGATAATGACCTCTTCATTTTGCAGAGAAGTATGTGATGTTAAAATATGCTTTTTCCTAATACATATAATATTCCACTGAAACACTTACTTAGAAGATGGCAACGCATGAACCTACACTAACAACTGAGACTTTATAATATAATAACAAAGTATGAAGATGGGTCCTGTGAATTAGGAAAATCAATCTTTCAGAAGATTCTAGTATTTCACTTGACTACAGTGATTTTCTAAATGTATTTCCCTGGACCCAGCAGCATCAACATCACCTGGGAACTTGATAGAAATACAAATTCTATAAAATTCTGTTTCCATGAATTAAAACCTTATGGCCCAGTTTTATGGTGTTGTTTTTTTTAATTTTTATTTGAGGATATTTGATTTACAATGTTTTGTTAGTTCCTGCTGTACAGCAAAGTGAATCAGTTATACATATATATATATATCCACTTTGTTTTAAGGTTCTTTTCCCATTTAGGTCTTTTTTTGAGTCACATTTACTTTAATAAGCCCTTGCATGCATGGATTTCAGTTGCTTCAGTTGTGTCTGCCTCTTTGCAACACCATGGAATATAACCTGCCAGGTCCCTCTGCCCATGGAATTCTCTAGGCAAGAGTATTGGAGTGGGTAGCCATTCCCTTCTCCAGGGGACCATCCCATTAGCATGATGGGTGATGATGAGTCAAATTTCATATCAGAAACATGGTGAGAAGTTTAGTTTTTTGGGGAGGAGGGGCTCTTAAGAACTTAAGAATGTATACATTAGCAGAGAGATGGTTTCAAAAAGGGAACAAGACAAAAACATTTTTTGAGAGAAAGTTTATGCTAATCAGGCAGATTGAGGCTCATGGGCCACCAGGAGAAAAAGTGAAAATGCTAAAGTGAGGAGGTAGGAAAGTACTTACTGATGTTGTGTTATACTGAAGAAACACAGAGCATACAAATTCTAGAAACAAAGGTCCTTTCATCATACTGAAAGTGTACACAGATCGGTGTCTTTTTTTTTCTTCTTCTTCTTTTTAAAAAACCTCATTCTGATCAAGTACGCTTAATCAGACATACGCTATGAATTTCAGAAAGAATTTCAAAGGTTTAAAGAAAAAGCTGACATAATCTATGTCATGCAGCTCCAAAACAGAAAAAGAAAGTGCAGAAATTGGAAAAGTCTTTAAAATACCACTTAGATTGCATTAATAGAAGAAAATGCGCCGAGGAAGGAAAAGGGAAGAAACGTACAGAGAAGGAGAGGGCACAGAATGTTCTCCAATGATGCTACCTTTTAAAAGGAGAAGTCCAAATAATGAAAAGAAGGAGGTAATTTAAAAGAACATCATGGATCTATAAGAATAATTTTCAGAAGGTTAAATTTAAAATAAACCACCAAACTGCTAAAAGTAAGAAAAGAGGTTTTTTGATTGTCGCTGTTAATGTTTGACTTGTTTTGTTTTTTCTTTGGACAGAGCAGTTCAGAGAATAAATAGGCCCATGGCTTTGTGTTCCTAATGTATCTTTTGGTGGTTAACAAAGAAGAAAAAAAAAATTGAAGACTTAAACTACTACTTAGTTTTTGTCTTCTGTTTCTATGAGAATGGAGTAGTGGGAAGAATATGCAGAAAAAGGAATTTAAGCTATGGAATGGATAGAAGATGCTGAAAACATTGCTGAACAGTGCTTTTAAAGGATCTGTCTCCTGACCTGGGTTAATTACCACCCACCGTTCCAAGAGAACAGGAGCTGCAAACGGTGATGTTGAGGCAACCATGGGGAACGATGTGAGATCAGGAGCCTGGGGATGAGCAAATGTAATCTGGGTTTAAAAAGGAAAGACATTTCTCACCAGCTTCTATAAGGATAGATGTTGATTTGAAACCTAATATTCCAGGTAGCAGTGGGTAAACAATTTTAAGATAAGAGATAGGATTAGTGAAATGTTGGTTTGTTTTGTTTTTAAAGCAAAAACAATCACAGACAGATATGTGAAGAATTACAGAGGACCTCTCTACCAAGGCAGCATCTGAAAACATGTCTTCTAGACAGTGACCGGATTCTCACTTACTCTGCTGGTTGTTATGTAAACATGAATGTTAGTGATAGGACCACTTTGGAGAACTCTCGGCATCATCAAGCCAAACTGGAGATTCAGAGAATCCAGGACTCTGGGATTCCTCTCTCAGCTAGGTAGCCTGGATCAGCTTTGCACATAGATACTCGGCATCACAAGCCAAACTGGAGATTCAGAGAATCCAGGACTCTGGGATTCCTCTCTCAGCTAGGTAGCCTGGATCAGCTTTGCACATAGATACAAGGACATCTGTACACAAGTGTTCATGTTGGTATTGTCCATAACAGCTCCAAAGAGCAAACAACACAAATGTTAATTAACATTAGAATAACTTGTGAAATCAGTGGTCAATAAAATACTACAACACCAATGAATATAAACCAATGACAGCTAAACAAATCAACATGAATAACTTATACAAATGGATAACTTATAACAAATACAAGCTTGAATAAAATTAGCAAGGGTGGCTCAGTGGTAAAGAACCCACCTGCCATGCAGGAGATGTGGGTTTGATCCCTGGGTCAGGAACATCCCCTGGAGAAGGAAATGGCAACCCACTACAGTATTCTTGTCTGGAAAATCCCCATGGACCGAGGAGGCTGGCAGGCTACAGGCCATGGGGTCGCAAAGAGTCGAACACGACTGAAGCGACTTAGCATGCAGGCAGGATGGTTCTCATTATGAACGGTGAGTGTTTTAGAGCATGGAGACTTTCCCACATGGAAAGCAGTGGGTGTAGAGCGAGAAAGAAAAAAAAAAGTAAAACCTGTCTATCAAGTTTGTACTGCATGCGGAATATATTGGTAGGTGCTTTCTTATGCTTTAATCCTCTCTACAAGTCTTGAAATGAGTATTATTACTCTTCACATTTTATAGGGTGAAGTCAAGTGGCTTATCCAAAGCAGCACATCTCATGATAGATGGAGTAAAAATGAAAATCACCTAATCTGCAAGGCTGTCCTTTCTTGGCTCATCATATTGCCTCCCTGTAGCTTCTAGAAAGGAGCACATTGGGCTTCCCTGATGGCTTAGATGATAAAGAATCTGCCCACAATGCAGGAGACCTGGTTTCAATCCCTGGGTCAGGAAGATACTCTGGAGAAGGGAATGACAATCCACTCCAGTATTCTTGCCTGGAGAATCCCATGGACAGAAAAGCCTGGTAGGCTACAGTCTATAGGGTTGCAAAGAGTCAGACACGACTGAATAACTAACACTTTCACTTCACCATGCACATTAGGTTATTCAGAAACATCTAAGAAATTGTATCTCTGATATATATATAAACTCCTGGTGATGACTGTGGCAGGTATTCATTCTTATTCTCAAGTTTTAACTAAAATCCAGAAATAAATTCATTAGATATAAACTATCAGTGTTTTTTTTTTTTTAATTTCAGTGAGATGAGCTGTTTAAAAACTGTTTCTAAAGTAACTTAGCAATGACAAGTTCAATTTAGTGAGTAAACTAATTTATATCATGGAAAGGAGAGAAAGTTGTTCTTTATCCAGTTGAAAATTTCACTGGATTCTCAATTTTCATAATAAAGTATCAACACCGATGCCACTTCCTCTGATTTTTAAAAGCATCCACTCTTCCATACTTAGGAATATAGGCCATCAGCTCTGAAGTTCCCTATCAAAGCATGCAATTTGGAACACTTTGAAACTCAACTGTTATCAAATGTTTAGCTAAGTAAAGTAACACTTGACTGCCTACATGTTGTCCACCAGCCCTGCTGAACTTGCTAAAATCTCTCCGTGGTATCAATTAAAATGTTTTAATGCTATGCTTTCCATTTTTAACACAGGTTACTGATGGCACCAGCTACATACAATTTCCCTCTATGCTTGCCAAAATGTCACTGAGATTATTGTCCAGGATATCAGTTCTTTAAGATTCAGTGATGGGAAAACTGATAGAATTATAGTCTTCCTGTTGAGAGGGTCATACTATTTTTAGCTGTATCTTGGAGCATCTAGAAAACCATCCAAATTTGAAGTTGAAACTTAGTAACCATTTGGCCACAATTGCTAGCAAATGTGTAGTAACATTTTCATTTTTGTCTTTCTTCAGTTTTCATTATCTTTTTAAAAGCCACCTGAAATTATTTGTGAATATTTATGTAACTAGTTAAAAGGCTTCAAAATGTTTAGATTGCTGGAAGAAAGGGCAACACTCTATCAAATTCCTTTTGATTGGTTTAGTTTAAGACATGCACAGAAACATATTGACAAATTGATTAGAATCTTGATGCTCAAGGTCATAGCTTTAGAAACAAAACAGACAGACAAGTCTCAAAGTTTACAGCCTGTGTGGATATTAACCAACGGTATGTCAGGTATAAGCACTTTCTCTTCTCATTGATTAACTCCAAGAAAAGAGGGGGGTGGGGAAAGTCACCCTTTAGTGTTTTTGCTTATTTTCATCACCCATACGGAGCAATTTTTAACTTGAATATGGTCCACAAACAGGGGCTTCCTATATGGGAGTAAGAATGGTTCCAGATAGTTTCCTATCAGGCAATGTGCAAAAACGCAAACACTTAAGCCTGAAGTCAGAAGTCCTGTATTTGAGTTCATTCTTTCCTAGCTCTGTGACCTTGGAGAAATCACTTTCTTCCAGAAACCTTAGTGATTTGATCTTTAAATGAGGATGCTAATGCAATACACTTCAGTACAATATAAATACAAACTCCAACCTATGTCCAGGCCAGAGGAGCCCCTGTTCCTTATAAAGCAAGTTCTTCACAGAGGCAGAAAAGTGTGGTAGAAATATGAGCTTAGTATTCTGGATAGAGAGATGGAAACTCGTGAAAACAGCTGCCCCTTCCAGCCAAGTCACTGACCTAATCTTGCTTTCTTCTGGATACCATTGGCTGGAAGCACTTTCAGGCAACTACCATAGGCCACTGCATTGCAATTTCTTCCTTTTAATTTTCTATTCTGCAGTTTCTAGGTCTTGCCTTAGTCAAAGCACTTAGGCAGACCTGATGTTGTGGAAACTTAATAAATATTCCATCAATCAATAAAAGGATTAATCAGAAACAACTGCCAACAAAATCCAGCACCACAGAATTGCCTGTATTTTCTTGTTTGCTTAATTTTAACCCAAGGAATAGTAGCCAAAAAGAAAGACTGCCAAATTGCTGCCTACTCTAATTTCTGATGAATATTAGTAGTCTTGGGTCTAGTTCCTTAGCTAATGTATCAAATTTGTTGAGTTTCTACTGTGTACCAAACAGAGGAACAACATTAGTGACTAAGTTGAAAATGTAAGGGAACAAATATTAGAATTCAGACAAATTAGTCCCAAACACATGTACGTTTTTAGAAAGTGCTGGAGGTGCAAGCAAACCCACATTTTAAAAATAATTCATCGCCAGGGAGGCACAAACATTACATAAATATGCACAAGCACTATTTATCTTTAAATTTTCTTTCATTTCACTAAATTTCCATGTTAATCCCAAACCTTCCCAGATATTTTTTCCACAATTACAGTTTCCTGATCCAAACTCTTCTTTTAGTATCTATAACACCATATTGCAGTCCACAGAGTCACAAAGAGTCAGATAAGACTTAGTGACTAAACAACAACAACATTTAAAATGTTCTGAAGCCAATCTGAGGCATATACCTCATAGGATTCATTCCCTATCAAAGTATTTAATTATTCTTTTCATGCTAAGAGGCAACATTTTCTGTTGCCCCAAATCAAAAGACTCTGACTTGAAATGTCTAGATTTTATTTTCTCAGTTTTTCATCTGAGTCTCAAAGTTCTGCCTCAAGCCCATTTGTACTTTCTGTACACTTCTTCATTTTTAGTTTAAGTCACTGGAGTGATAACTTATATCACAGTTATATAAGTGAATATTTTTTAATACGTGAGTTTGCTGGCACCGCCAGTCATACAGCAACTTATATTTGCTACAAAGCATGCTTTATGTACGGCATGGCATGGATATAATCTTAAACTCAAAATGTTTTCACTCCTTAAATTCAAAGCAGTCCAATGCTTGCTATTCTCACTTTGTATGTCTCTAAGAAATGCCACCAAAAATAGTTGCCAAGCTCATAACAATATTCAAAAGTTAAAAATGTGCTTCCAGATGCCAAGTATTTGTAAAATAAGGCTGTCTGCCTCTTTGAGAGTATGAAGCTTATCAGATGCACTGTAACAGCCACGTGAAGCTGTTGTGGATATAAGGATGCGATGCTATTTGACTTGCAGGCAGAAATAGTGTTCAGGCTTAGACCCCAATCTAAAATTTAAAGCAAAATTGTCTTCAACGAGGATCCTCTTGTGGCTCAAGCAGTACAGAATCTGCTTGCAATGTGGGAGACCCAGGTTCAATCTCTGAGTTAGGAAAATCCCCTGGAGAAGGAAGCAGCAATCCACTCCAGTACTCTTGTCTAGAAAATTACATGGACAAAGGAGCCTGGTGGGCTACAGTCTCTGGGGATGCAAAGAGTTGGAGACCACTGAGTGACTACACTTTCACTTCGAGTGAGAATCAGAGTGGCAAAAACCCAGGGATCTGCCAGGAAGGAGAGAAAAAAGGAATAAAATGGGAAACCTCATTCTTCTGCATTGAAACTTTAGGCAGGGTCCAGCATGTCTTATTTTATCAGGCCTTTTTCAAGGGGAGCTTAATGCTCTTTCATGTATTTTCATTAATATTTTAATTTTTGCACTTGCCTCATGAGATATTTTCTTGAAGGGAGCAATTTTGAACATGTAAAGGGGAAATATAACATTTTATTTTCCCTGCTTCCAGAAAGTTTTAATACACCATAAAGATATTCTCATGTCATCAGAACTAGATTCTTGTCAGCCATCCTTTAAGTGTCCACCAATTCTCTTTAAACTGAATGCAAGTTTATAATACAGATCTGCAGTACATTTGTCTAATTTTCTGTGAGACTCCCTAGTCTAGGTGCAGTTCTAGACACTGCATCCTACAGACTAGAAGAAAACAGATTGGTAAACCAGATTTGAAGTGGAGGGGCCTCTGAAATTCAGCTCAAGAAGATATTATTAATCATTTTGAAAAAATAGCTTAAAAAGTCTAAACTAGGAGTTGGCAAGCTACAGCCCACCAAACAAATCCAGCCCTTGCCAATGTCTGTAAGTAAAGTTAACTGCTACAAAGTCATCCTCATTTCTTTATGCATTTTCTGAAATTTTACAGAAAAGCTTGCTGACACCAGAAACAAACTTTAGAGCATGCAAAACAGATATCTGTATGTTTCAATTTTATTTATTCCCATGGTTTGTTGTGCTTAGAATATCTTTTTTTTTTTTTTTGCTGAAATGAGTGACATGCATTTTGAAAATGAAGGCACAGAGGAATTTTTAGGTTTAAAATAACAATACTTTTGACACATTCCAAATGACACCGTCCTCAAAATCTTGTCAAACAGCATCTTACGAACTGAAACGCTATTGGGCTTTTATGCAACAGCACCATAAGATTCGGAGGCTGCAATGTTAAGCAACATTTGCAAACAGAATTTATATGTTGATATTTCCACATCAAACCTTCAAATGACTATGCAGTTCCACACATTGCAGAATCTGCTCCACTCCTTATTAAAAATATAACTGCTGCTTCTTTCTCTGACCTTTTACCACAGCCCTTCCATCTCTGCCGGGATGGTTTATTACATGTTGTCAACTCTGCGTGTCATCCCTGCATCAATCATAGGAGAAGAGGAAGATCCTAGAGATTCCACCCCTCTGGCTTCAGTCAGCACCGCACCCAATTCATCCAGGGAAGACAGCTACACATCGTATTTCTAAAAATGCATTTTGGGGGGTGACAAATTTTACTAACAATCTCTAGAATCTTTTATTATTGTTGAATTCTATTTTCTTTAACTCAGCAGAGATGAGGAACAGAATAACTCCTTGAACTCACTTAAGAATGTTTGTATTGTCATATTTCTAAAATTGCAGGTTTTGATTATTCCACCAATACCTCCACTTCCTTAGTGGCTTAGTAGTAAAGAATCCACTTGCAATGCAGGAGACCTGGGTTCACTCCCTTGAATGGGAAAATCCCCAGGAAAAGGAAATGGTAACTCACTCCAGTATTCTTGCCTGAAGAAGTCCATGGACAGAGGAGCTTGGTGGAATTATAAGAGTCAGACAAGACTTAGTGACTAAACCACACCTCCACTCAAAAAGGATGGTTCATTTTCATTCTTCTTGTTCCTGAGATGCCAAGAGATCGTCGATGTCCCTCCTCTGCAGACCTCTACAATATAGCTGTTTTGCATTTTAAAAATGTGTTGCTTCAGTTTAGAGCATAAACACTGACATTTACTCATTGCTTATTTTGCTATAGATACTGAAAAGTGTTTATTTCAGTCCTTCCAGTGACTATCATTACCCATTTTGAACTGAAGACACCAAGGTTTACAGAGAGAATGTCATCAGTTCAACTGTTGTTGTTGTCAATATCACACTGCTAGTAAGTGTGGCACAAGATTGGGATGGAATCCTGGATTTGTTTGATTCCACAGACGGGGCTTTTGTCGACCAAGTTCTGCAACCTGGAGGACAGGGTTTGTGATTTTAAGTCCTCTTCCTTTTCCAGGGTCCAGCACAAACTCTGATACTGAAGAGAATCTCATTCAAATGTACGCTGAATGAAAGGAGAGCTAAACCAACTCTAAACAAAGTGTGAAATGTTTACATAAAAATCTTCGCTGCATCTCTAGCAGTTGTCATGCCTTGGTTTAGCTGTGACCAAGCAAGCCTGGCTACTTCACAATTTGTTTGAATGTCAGAAAGTGGCTCAGACAGTAAAGAATCTGCCTGCAGTGCAGGAGACCTAGGTTTGATCCCTGGGTTGGGAAGATCCCCTGGAGAAGGGAATGGCAGCCCACTCCACTATTCTTGCCTGGAGAACTCCATGGACAGAGGAGCCTGGAAGGCTATAATCCATGGGGTCCCGAAGAGTCAGACACAGCTGAGCAACTAACACTTTTTTTTTCTTCACTTTCTTCAGGTCTGAACCAGACATTCAGAGAAAACAAAAAATTAGAGAGTAAATACTCACACTTTTAAATTAAACAATACAAGGGAACAAATAAAGAAAAGTCACTTGAGAGGACAAATCAGAAAATAAAACTTGCCCTCTCTGAACTAGTTTAACTTTCAAACATTTCATTATTAAGGCCTTTTCATAACCATTCTGCTGGGTCATTAATTAACTGATAAAGGGTGGCAGAGGATGAAATGGTTAGATAACATCACCGACTCAATGGACACGAGTTTGAGCGAACTCTGGGAGATATTGAAGGACAGGGAAGTCTGGTGTGCTGCAGTCCATGGAGTCACAAAGAATTGGACACGACTTAGCAACTGAACAATAACCCATGTTTAAATCTGTTTCTCTCATTCCTTCCTATTGGAGTTGCCCTTTTATAGAAATAAAAGAATTCAAGATGCAAGTAGTTCTGTTGTGAAAGCCCTTTCCTACAAAGTGTAGGAACAATCTAATTTAATTCTCCTTTGAATGGAAATTTTAAAGTGTCAGTTTTATTCCCAGTACCATGGTTCATGTATGGATGTGAGAGTTGGACTGTGAAGAAGGCTGAGCACCGAAGAATTGATGCTTTTGAACTGTGGTGTTGGAGAAGACTCTTGAGAGTCCCTTGGACTGCAAGGAGATCCAACCAGTCCATTCTGAAGGAGATCAGCCCTGGGATTTCTTTGGAAGGAATGATGCTAAAGCTGAAATTCCAGTACTTTGGCCACCTCATGTGAAGAGTTGACTCATTGGAAAAGACTCTGATGCTGGGAGGGATTGGGGGCAGGAGGAGAAGGGGACGACAGAGGATGAGATGGCTGGATGGCATCACGGACTCGATGGATGTGAGTCTGAGTGAACTCCAGGAGTTGGTAATGGACAGGGAGGCCTGGCGTGCTTCAATTCATGGAGTTGCAAAGAATCGGACATGACTGAGTGACTGAACTGAACCGAACCACGATTCCAATTTCAATTAAGCAAATATACATTTAATTTATAGGTTTATAAATTATATGTATAGGTTTATTCTGTCATACCTTTTAATATTACTCATAAACTAGCATTTCAACTTGCTAACTCTATTATATTTAGGGATCCTTAAACTTCTTCAGCAACTTCCATTTTCCTTTCATTGTATGCTTCCAAGTTTACTGATATTATATTAGAACAGCTTTTTCAACTGTGCCTTCTTAAAGGTCTTTATTTAAACATACAATATAACATCTGACTTATGATATAAGTTGTCAATTTTCAAATGCAATAAAATACACATAAAATGAGGTTTCCCCTGGAAAATATCTTTGAAACATAATAAAACAAAAGCTTATTTGAAATAAATGCTCCTTTCTGGAGTATATGAAAGCAAGCTGAGTTATTAAGAAGCTAGAGAAGCTCAGGTTACACTCAAAGAAAACAATATGAAGGAAAAAAGTAGATGTTCCTATATGTCCCCTGGCATCACTGCCATAAACTTTAACATTGTTTGAAATGTCCTCAATTCAAACTGTCAGAGCCTAAATGCTGGGTTGGCTGGCCCAGGGTCCAATCACCAGGATAGTTTTTTCCCTCTCTCTTCTTATACAATGAAGAAAGACTTGAATAAATGAAGCCCAAACGAGATTGTATTTGCTAGAACTCTCTCTTGCTTTAATGACTACAATGACTTTTTCAAAAGAACATAGCTGCTACAAATCACACCTGGCCAATTTCCAGTTGGGAAATTCAATTTTTTGTCTAGCTATGTACTCTGTGAAATGCCCCTGGATAAAGAACTAAATGATCAGTATAAATCTGTGTTGCCTTGATAATCACAACAGTTGGAGGCAAACTTCCTCTATTATCTTTGTCTAATGTACTCTTAGACCCTAACCAATGGAAAAAATGGAAGTTTGGTAGTTTTTGATATTTATATCATGTGGGATCAATCACACAAGCAGCCTGGATTAAAATGAAGGTTTCTGTATTCGATGTTGTTGTTTAGTCACTAAGTTGTGTCTGACTCTTTTGCAACCCTATGAACTGTACATAGCCCATCAGGCTCCTCTGTCCATGGGATTCTCCCGGCAAGAATACTGGAATGGGTTGCCATTTCCTTCTCCAGGAGATCCTCTCGAACCAGGGAATGAACTCGCCTCGCCTGCATTACAGGTGGATTCTTTATCACTGAAACATCAGGGAAGGCCTTCTGCAATCCTGGGGCATTATAAATTCTCATTTGTGTCCCACAATCAAGAATCTTGGTTGAATTGAACACACAGGTGCAGTAACACATGGAGACCCTGTCATATATGAAGAAGAGTATTGTCTTATTAAGGCATTAAAAAGAGCATTGTGGTTAGAATGTTACTTCTTTCAGGGCACATAATTAAAATTTTAAGATTACTAGTTAGCTGAAAAGCATTAATGAACTGCTCTGGAATTTAACATAGCTTCAAAGAAATAATATGAAAAGCCCAGAATGAGCTCAGGACAGGTACTAGGGGCAATTTTGACTGAAATAAATTATGCAGTAAATAGCCAGCTGTGATAATAGAACCATTAATGAGAAATATTTATCATTAGGCAATTGTTCAAAAGTCACCTATTTTCTAGCAAGTGCTTCCTCATTCCATTATTAGTTTCTGATTTCTGGGGAAAATATATTTTAGAAGGGTCAAGTATTTCACTTGAAAAATGAACTATATGTGTGGATGACACAGGCACGACAACGTATCAAATGTGAAAAGGCTGATTTTGCTTAACGGAGCCTCATAAAATTCTCCCAGGGAAACCTATCTTCCCCATGTTACCAAAATGGGGAAAAAATCAAGTTAGCAAATCGTATCCTCTCTCCAGCTTCCCCTAAAGCCGCGGAGGATGGCTTCTGTGATTTAGGAGGCCTTTTCCCTCCTTGCTGCCAAGAACTAGGTTTTGCAATATTACCTTGAGGATTTAGCATCTCACCATGGCTGTTTCTGACTCTCCAAAAATGAGGAAGATGAATTATTTAACATCCAGGAAGCACCAGCTGTGCTTGCTCCTAAATGCTGAGCTTCTCCCACCAATGGAATTTACAATTGAAATGGGTTTCTAATCTAAAATGGATTACAATTTTGACAAGTGAACAAGCCTGAAGAGCTTCTCCTCCTCCAAGAAGAGATATTCGCGAGCATGTCTTCATGGATTTCACTAGGCATCCCAGACATTCTCCGGAGATAAAAGCCTGACGTCCTGCCAAGCGGGCTGAGTACCCCTGACATGCAAGGCACATGCTCCCAGGCCACTGAAGAGGAGGATTTACAACATGCAATATGAGGGCTTCAGATTAAAGACTACTTTCCTGATGTTACAGAAGGTGGGAAGAATTCTAAGAGGACTCTTTCCTTCCATGTTCAAATAATTAGAGTACTGGTTCTCAGTGGGGAGCAATTTTGCACCCTTTGGGTGCTTACTATCTGGAGACACAGTTTCTGTCTGTCACAACTTGAGAGAGAAAGCCAATACTCCCAGAGTCTACAGAATAAAGGGCAGGGATGCCCTTAAACACCATATGATACCCAGAAAATGAAAAAAGGGTTAGTGCTCTGTCATTAGTGTGCAACTCTTTGCAACCCCATGGCCTGAAGACTGCCAGGCTCTATCCATGGGATTTCTCAGGCAAGAATACTGGAGTGGGTTGCCATTTCCTTTTCCAGGGGCTCTTCCCAACCCATGGGTCAAACCCATGTCTTCTGCATTGCAGGCAGATTTTTTTTTTTTTAATATCTGGGTCATCAGAGAAGCCTATGATGTACAGAACTACCACACAACTAAGAATTATCCCACTCAATGTCAAGAGTACCTAGAAATCTGACAGTTTTTCAGTTCTCATAAATTTGGCATACTCAGGGAGTCTTAAAATTCACTGTTTCAAAAGGGCTTTCTATAAGTCTAATTAGCTTACCAGGGCCAGTTCAAGGAAAGAAAATAATTCTCATTTGTTTAATGCAAAAAAAAAAAAAAAAAAAAAGCTGACTTACCACCCAGTGGGCATACTCTACAGACTTGCTCTTCTTTTGTCTCAAGAGCTATTCCTATACTTCTTCAGCTGACTTTAACTTTTGCTTTTGGAACTAGCTCAAATCCTACTTTATCCTAAAGTTTAGGAAAAGATAAACTCTTAACTTCTTTCTATAGCAAGCAGTGTCTGCATTCTCACTGGGCACTTACTGCCTTATACACTCAATGTACACATGTGACATGTTAATGAAGTTGTAAATTCCCTGCTAGTAGGGACAGAAGACTGCTTCAGAAACACACAGTCAACTCTGACTTTGCACATAGTAAGAACTCTATCACTGTTTATTTATCATGTCTTCAAATATTATGGTACCCTCAGCATAGTGGTTACTAAATAAAATTTAGAAGAACATTAGCTGCCAGTTTCCTCCAGTCTAAATTTGGGGCAGGAAGAGGTCATTTTAAAATTACATCAAATATGTTTCTATTTACAATGGTTCCTATTCCACAAAACTGGGATGTGGGCTTTGATTTCTGGTCTTTTAAAAAACTGGGAATCAGCATGACTTATTAGGAAAAGAATTATTATTTAAGGTCAATTTAAGTTGTTAATAGAAAAAGGAATAATGAATCGCCATGATAAAGAGAGAGAGTTTTATAATAGAAAAGTGTCATGATATTAGGTTTATTAGGACTTTAGAGAGCTATTCCAAGAAAGTGGCAGAAATTCGATCAATTAAGTGAGGTGCACATAAATTGAACTTAATAAAACTGCCTAAATTGCTTCGGAAAAGAAATGCTATGGGGAATATACTTTTATTAGTTTTGGGTGAGGATAAATTTGATGATACTGTGAGTCCTTTTCCACTTTCAATCTTGAGTTTCCCATGAAAGCCGTCAGGAATAACTTTAGAAATATTATGTGCAACCAAGCTGGAGATTGAGAGATCCATATGGTCAGTGGTCAACCGTGTGGCCAGCGGTTATAGGAGTAAGAGTGATTGGCACTGCAATAAGGATACAGGCTCCCTGTCATCTGAATGAATTTTGACAAGTTACTTAACCATCTGTGCCTCAGTTTCCTCCTTGTGAAGAGATAAAAGATAATATAAGGTAGCACCTCACTCGGCTGCTGGTGAGAACCAGATGAATTCCTGCGGTTATCTGGAAGGGTAGCAGCTCCGCATAGGAGTCCTGGCTCTCACATTATATGGTGGAACTGTTCCCATGGACCTTCATCACAAACGCCATGGTCTATCCTTGCCTCCAAAAAATTCAAAGAAAGAGAGTTGCCAACTTTCAGTCGTACCATGTATGAATTCAACAAACAACAACAAAATCTCAGAGAACTAGTAATTACTAAGATAAGTAGAGCAAAATAAGTGTGGCTTTAGGACAGCAGACAATTATGTCTCAATTTTCTATCCATAAAGACTGAATTCACTGGGTGATTTTTTTAATGCCCCATTTCACTTTGTTAGTACAAAAAATCTTATGAAAAAAATAAGGCACATTTTCATTTTATGTTTCTTTTTAACACAGAGACTTAGAGTCCTAGAATTTGCATATAAACATTAACTCTCCGAAGCATACATCTAACATCCTTTCAATCAGCAAAGATGTGAGATACATTTTGTTGATTTTATTTACCTATCCTGTTCCAGAGAGATTTAACTCATTTGTTTACTGGAAACAAAATTGCTGATTTACCATCCAAGCAGGCATTAAGTCAGAGATGTTTATTAAATCAGACATTATCCCTCCCGCCCCAAAGTAAGAATTAATCTATTCTTTGTCCTTATTAAAAATGCTCAGCATTTTAGCAGTGGTTTTACAATTTTGTTAAGATGACTGTGGGATTATTTAGCCAGCAAAATGATGCATCTATGTAAGTATAAGACATCTTTAATAAATTGTGAAACAACTCTCTTGTATTTGCATAGATTCTTTATTTTTGCTGGTTAAATAATCACACAATTAACTTACCAGTTACTATCACTTGAGAAGAAAGATCTGAGGGTAGGAGGATTTGGGGGGACCATGGAAAGTTCCAGTATCCCACAATCTTCTGGCCAGATCTTGTGGAAGATGAATAACCCTCATGTTTTTCATTTTGATATTTCTTGGTCCATACCCATAAAAATTTTCTGCTTTGTATTCATTTTTTAAGTCTACAGCATATTGGGATTTTATGCTGACTTCATAACCTTCAGAGTAACCTATCAGGGCAAAACATTTCCCTGCTGACAGAAAGCAGTTCTCCCCTGACCTTAGTTTTAATGAATACATTTCAAAAAATAAAACTTTTATTACCAATTGAAATAAGCATTCCTGAAAGACCTCTCCCACCAGTAAAGAGTATCTGTTTTTATTATAGAGCCCTGGAGGATTCTGAATCTAACGCAACACCAGTTCTGGACTTTTCTGTGCTCTGAATCATTTTAAACTATCCTTTAAGTTCAAGTTACCATGCCGTACTGCTACTTCCCCATTTACTTGCCCTCCTTCCTCACTAGACTGTAGGTTTCTAGAAAACGAGGGTCTGTAACTTTTCTCTGTAACTCCAGCACCTAGCCCAGTGTCTGAAACAGTATAAGCATAGCATACATTTCTATTGAGAAAAGCTATTCACTGGGGTAAGACAAATACGGAGAGAATGCTTGGATCAGGAAAATTAATTTGTATATCTTTCAAACACAACAGAGGTGTTCAAGACTCAGGAGACATCAATTTCCCAAAACTTAAAAGTTTGCTAAAAGCAAAAAGGTTGTGTAGTAGCAAATGTGGTCTTTGCATAAGAGAGCATTCAGTTAAACAGAAGTCCAAGAGAAAGTAATGGTCATTTCCAAGGTCATAGGATGATTAAAAAGTGATAGCAAAGACCAGTTTTCTTTTTTACTGAAGGAAGAACAAATAGAAATACCTGTTTTAAATAGATATGAGGAGTAATTTTCTTCTGAAGAGATAGTGAGTAGTTTATTGAAGCAATTATATGTAACAGGGCTTTCTGAAACATGTAAGTTAGATAACCTTCCCAGATATCTTTCAATGAAGCCTTGTAAAAATATGTGCACACAAAACAAGGATTAGGTCAAGCTCCCTTAAGGCATGCCACAGTAACTATTTGTGAAAAAGTAAGAAAAAGTGAAAAAATACTTTCTTCTAGAACAGTAAATAAGAGAAAGGTCAATTCCTTACTTTATATATATGGTTCTGCAAAATATAAGTATGGATTCAACTCTGTAAAATGCTTTTACTTTTCGCTAAAGATAAAATATTTAATATGAAAGTGATAGTGGGACACCAAATGTTTGGCTTTCCTTTTGTAATGCATAATTTCCAGTTACTGGTGGCCAGTGGTGCATACCCACATCATTCATATTGATGCAGAAAAAATCCTTTCACCTCACTGTATCAAGTGATTTATAATTGCCATTTAAAAATAATAAGAGAGGGAGTATAAGATTCGTGAACCCACTGGGATGCCAGTGGAAAGCTTTCTACTGACCCAGGAAGGGCACTTAGATTTTTAGGGCTCCTCTGTAGTTTGAACTACTTTAAATATTCAATGCACTTTAATGAACATACTTTTTCTGTAATTAGACATCGTGTTAATATTGTTTTATATGAATAGACTTGCCACACTGATCTGGGGGTGCCAAGATCCATTTGTGAAGGAGTTAGAAGTCTCAAGCTTGCTAAAACTAGAGATAGTTAGCTTTCCCCAAACTCATTCATCTAGAAAAGGACAATAGTATTTTCACAGATGAAAAGATAGAAGGTGTGGGATTTGGTTGAAGATTAAGTAAATTTTGACTAAGTTAAGACTGGGAGTATTTTGAAATTCTTTAATATGATACTCTCAAAGCTTGAGTGTGCTCAGTCACTTTAGTTGTGTCTATTTGCCACCCCGTGGACTGGAGCCTGCTGGGTCTCTCAGTCCATGGGATTCTCCAAGCAAGAGTACTGGAGTTAGTTGCCGTGTCCTCCTCTACAGGATCTTCCTGACCCAGGGATCAAACCTGCATCTCTGATCTCCTACATTTAGCTTCTTTACTACTAGCACCACCTGGGAAGCTCTTTAAAGCTTAATATGGGACAATTAAAAAGCCAGATAGTTAATCCACTTGATCCTTCATTTATGCAATACATATTTCTTTATTTCCTGCTGCTGCTGCTAAGTCGCTTCAGTCGTGTCCAACTCTGTGTGACCCCAGAGACGACAGCCCACTAGGCTTCCCCTGTCCCTGGGATTCTCCAGGCAAGAATACTGGAGTGGGGTACCATTTCCTTCTCCAATGCATGAAAGTGAAAAGTCAAAGTGAAGTCGCTCAGTCGTGTCCAACTCTTAGTGACCCCATGGACTGCAGCTCACCAGGTTCCTCCATCCATGGGATTTTCCAGGCAAGAGTACTGGAGTGTGTGCCATTGCCTTCCTACTACATGCTTATTATAAGAATGGGCTAACAATGAATAGTATTAATGAACTGATTACAAAGTAGCAAACACTATCTCAGGATATGAAGGGATTTAGGTCATCCTAATGGGCTACAGTCCATGGGGATGCAGAGTCAGACACGACTGAACGACTGATACACACACACAATGGAAATCAAGTAGCTAATAACAGCTTAGTAAGAATTGAAAGCCTATACTTAAAATAGATTTCTTTGAGCTATCAAGATTCATTTCCTTTGGCTCTATCACCATAATAATAAATATTTACAGGTTTTCTTATTAATCTCTTGGAAGAAGTGTATTAAGAAAGGATGCCTTCTAAAGTGTCAAGGGATACCAATGATTGGCAATCCTGGACATCTTTGGAGCAGAGCAAAATGATTAAGACATCATATTTCTGGCCAGTCAATACCGGATTAGGGAATTACAAGAGAGAATGAAGTTGTTTACTTTAGCTACAGAGCTCTTGTGGAGGCAGCTTATGTGCCAAGGAAATGGTTCTGTGATTGATTGTGTCAAGGCAAATGCCCTCTTTTTGAGACCCTAGATTAAGACTTGAAGTGGAAGGTTAAAGGAAGCAGTATCATTCCCTTATCTTTTCATCCTATGAATCTGTAAAGGAGGTGAGTAGGACAGGGGGATCTTTTTCTGGTCTAAGGTTTCTCAGTGTTTCTCAACCTGGTTATTCATTAGAATCATACAAAGAGCTTAAGAAAACACCAATTCTCAGGTCCCTTCTCCAGAGATTCTGATTCAGTTGGTCTGAGGAAGGGACCCAGACATCATTTAATAGGAAAGTTCCTGAAGTGTTCCTTTTGAGAATCATTGAGCTATACCAAATGAAAAGCACTAAAAATTACTTTGTAATAGGACAAGCCACATGGTACTCTTATAAGCTTACTCTTGGATGTGGTCCTTAACAAGGCAATTTACAGCATTTTGTAGTTGGTCTATAAATAAATCAGGTCCTTCTAATTTCTATCCAAGGTTTTTCTTGGGACACCTGCTCCCCTGGAACTTGTTGACCTAAATTTGTATCGTGCTTGCATAAGTGCATATACTTATGAAAGCGACATTTTAAATCACATAAGAAAATGCTCTTTTCTCCAGCTTCTGTTGACAACCCAGAATATTTTGCTTTCTTCCTTTTGTCTGTTAAGGAATGTGGAAATCAGCTCCAAAAACAGTCCTACTCTACTCTCAAGATAACAGTAAATGAACAATTAAGTAAATTATGCTACAATCACTTGCCAGGCTTCTGAGCTACAAAAAATAATAATTATGTAAATTTTTATGGAAAATTTTAACAGTCTCAAGAAAGACATGTACTCTATATAGCATCTATGTACTTCACAGTCAAAGACTGGAAATCAGTTGTTTATAAAATTGGTCAATAGGATTGTGAGCAAGTTTTCACTTGGTGTTTTTATGATGTTGATTTAGATTAAAAAGTTACAATTTATTAAGAAACCACTAAATGTCTGAAAATTTCAAAATATGGAGAGTAGATACTAAAAATACTTTCAGTGTCATGTAAAAATATTAATACTTTTTACATAGAAAAACTGGGACAAAAACATTAAATAACACATCTAAGGTCATACAGTAATAAATGATAGAATTAGATTCACACATAGATCTATTTCCTTTCTACTACCTTCTTCATCATTATTTAATAATTTCAAAAGAGGGGTTCAATCAATTTGAGCCTCCTCCATCTCAATCCATTAAAAATTATGACCCACCTCAAAAAAAAAAAAAAATTTTTTACATAGAAAAACTGGGACAAAAACATTAAATAACACATCTAAGGTCATACAGTAATAAATGATAGAATTAGATTCACACATAGATCTATTTCCTTTCTACTACCTTCTTCATCATTATTTAATAATTTCAAAAGAGGGGTTCAATCAATTTGAGCCTCCTCCATCTCAATCCATTAAAAATTATGACCCACCTCAAAAAAAAAAAAAAAGCTGTTTTAAGCTAAATGGGCCACACTGTCAATGCTTGTAACTTTAACATCATCAATAACTTAAGGATGCAGAGCTGAGGGCAAGAAGGGAAGTAAAAATCTTATGTCAATTTAGTTACCAACTACCAAAATATTGTCTCTGTCAGGAAGACGATTAGGATAACATCAGTTTATAAACAACATTTTGAGATAAGTTAACTCAAAATGTAAGTGAACATTGTTTAGCAAGAGACATGCTGATGTAATTAGTTGATAAAAGATGTCTAAAGCTTCATAGCCTAGAAAGGATCTAAGCCCTTAAAAATAATCCCCAAAGGAAGCGTGGTTGAAAAGAATGTAATGATAATAAAGTCGAGCAGCTAGTACCAGCTTTGTGTGCTATTCCCTTAGAGAGGTATGCTTGATCTGCAAAAAGGGGTCATTCAGCTAGTGCAATGGCTAAAAAAAAAAAAAAAGCTGTTTTAAGCTAAATGGGCCACACTGTCAATGCTTGTAACTTTAACATCATCAATAACTTAAGGATGCAGAGCTGAGGGCAAGAAGGGAAGTAAAAATCTTATGTCAATTTAGTTACCAACTACCAAAATATTGTCTCTGTCAGGAAGACGATTAGGATAACATCAGTTTATAAACAACATTTTGAGATAAGTTAACTCAAAATGTAAGTGAACATTGTTTAGCAAGAGACATGCTGATGTAATTAGTTGGTAAAAGATGTCTAAAGCTTCATAGCCTAGAAAGGATCTAAGCCCTTAAAAATAATCCCCAAAGGAAGCGTGGTTGAAAAGAATGTAATGATAATAAAGTCGAGCAGCTAGTACCAGCTTTGTGTGCTATTCCCTTAGAGAGGTATGCTTGATCTGCAAAAAGGGGTCATTCAGCTAGTGCAATGGCACCCCACTCCAGTACTCTTGCTTGGAAAATCCCACGGACAGAGGAGCCTGGTAGGCTGCAGCCCATGGGGTCGCTAGGAGTCGGACACGACTGATCGACTTCACTTTCACTTTTCACTTTCATGCATTGGAGAAGGAAATGGCAACCCACTCCAGTGTTCTTGCCTGGAGAATCCCAGGGACGGGGGAGCCTGGAGGGCTGCAGTCTGTGGGGTCACCCAGAGTCGGACATGACTGAAGCAACTTACTAGAAAGCTAGCGCAGCCACTGAGCTACTCAGCCCCCGCCCCCTCCCCCGGGGGAGCTTAGCAGGGTGTCTGTCTCCAGGGGCACTTACTGGTGCCCACTGACCCTAACCTCACGCTCCCTTGTTCAGGCTCTGCCTTGCTCACCCAGGAGTCTGCTCTAGAGAAATCATCCCCCAAACTGCATTGTGCAAGAACACCTGGATCCTGGGAAGGGAGAAATGACATGCTAGACTTTTCACCCATTTCTTTTAGAATATTGCTTCTGTTTCATGTTTTGGCCTTTGGGCCAGGAGGCATATGGGATCTTAGTTCCCCGATCAGGGTGTCCAACCAGCACCCTCTACATCACCAGGGAAGTCCTTCCCATTTCTTTCTAGGCAAGAAATGTGAAATGAGAAAAAAAAAAAAAAAAGAATGAATGTACATATATACATATGTAATGGAGAAGGAAATGGAAATCCTCTCCAGTACTCTTGCCTGGAAAATCCCAGGGATGGAGGAGCCTGGTGGGCTACAGTCCACAGGGTCGCAAAGAGTTGGACACGACTAAGCGACTTCACTTTCACTATACATATGTAATTATATAAGTTTACAAAAATAATTGATTAAAATATACAACAGGATGGTGATTTCTGACTTTACAAATAAAAGGTGACTTGCAGATTTAAATTACAAACAGAAAGTTTATCAGTGCAGGGATGGGGACTCATTACTTATTTTTAAATTGTTTTTTTTAGGGTAATTTTAGCAGTTTTGTTCAAATGATCCTTTTTTAAAGACTGTTATTTTTCTGAGTGGAACAAATGTCACAAGAGAGGATAACAGCAGCTCAATAAAAACATATCTGGTTATTAAAACAAGCTTGATAATCTTAAAGAAAAATAAGAGTTCTAAATAGTCCATGTGCTTAGTGCTGGTGCACAGACGTTTAAGAGCATGCTTCATCTTTGATTTTAATGCCACATTTCATACACAGAAAGGGTAACCGACCCTGTCCAGGGGTTTAGCTTTGGCTTGCTAACATTCTCACTGAACAAATCTTCACTAACCTGCTGTATCATCTATTTTCTTTCTCCCTCCCTCCCTTCCTTTCTGACATAGGACTTCTGCTCTTCACTTTTTCAACCAGTTCCCTTAGTTTTAAGAAATCAATTTCACTCTTTACCATCACATGAATAGAAATGATAAAATCTCTTACTTTACATTTTATGACCTTCAGTATTTCTGCTTAGAAAGTGTGAAAGTGTTAGTCTCTCAGTCACGTCTGACTATTGGCGACCCTGTGGACTGTGGTCTCCCAGGCTCCTCTGTCCATGGGATTCTCCAGGTAAGAAAACTGGAGTGGGTAGCCATTCCCTTCTCCAGGGGATCTTCCTGATCCAGGAATCGAACCTGGGTCTCAAGCATCGCCGGCAGATCCTTTACCATCTGAGCCACTAAGAAAGTTGAATTTCTGCTTACGATGCTCTCAGTACTACATTTAGCAGGGGTAGCTAAATAAATATCCCTCTCTCCAATCGAATGAGTCTCAAAATTGAGTAACTGAGGGACCCTTTTAAAAAAAGAACCAAACAAAAGTCTTCTGAATCCATATTGTTGACTGAAATTATTTTAGGTATCATAAATTGATGTTTTCACTATAGATATGGTTATGGCAAATGTGGGCAGTTTTTTTTTTCTTTTTTACATTTTTAAAAATTGAGATAGAAGTGACATATCACACTATATTAGTTTTAGGTTACAATATAATGATTTGATGTATTTTGCATACAGTTTGCATACTGCATTAGTTAACATCCCGCTTTTAGTACCCTTCAAATATACAATACACGTTGTTAACTATAGTCTCTGTGCTGTGCACCATACCCCCAGGACTTATTTATCTTCTAACTTAGTTTCTTTAATTTTAGTTCCACTTATGTATAAATATTTTCATCTTCTCAGAGATAAAATATAAAACAAAAGACATCTTCTAAATGGAATATTTACTTAGTGCAGTTTTGAATAGGTTTCTTTCATTTATCATTCAATTTTCATTTCACTAACAAATGAAGACTTGGAACTACTAAAATGACCAGTGTAAGTTATGTTTCCTCAGGACAGAGTACACATATGAAGTCATATCAAAAGGAACTTAAATTTCATCTGCTTGCATCCCTACTTGAATAAGACAGAAACTCTGGCCCCTGAAAACTTTTACCCATTCTGAGAGTCTTGAGAATATCTTTGTACTGTGCTGTGCTAAGCCGCTTCAGTCGTGTCTGATTCTGTGCCATCTCATGGACTGTAGCCAGTCAGGTTTCTCTGTCCATAGGATTCTCCAGGCAAGAATACTGGATAAGGTTGTAATGCCCTTCTCCACGGGATCTTCTCAACTCAGGGATCGAGCTTTCATTTCTTACACCTCCTGCATGGGCAGGCAGGCTCTTTACCACTAGCACCACCTGGGAAGCCCCTAATATCTTTATTATTTCCCAAATTGGCTTTCACGCTCTGCTCTTTGGCCCCCTGGCTGATGGTGACTCCTATGTATTAGAACCGGAGCTAGTCCCCTGGCATTCTGAAGTCTGTGCGTGGGTCTTCAGATGTGATTCTGTGAGTTCCCACTGTGCTATGCTGCCAGATAAAATACAGGATGCCTAGTTAAATCTGAATTTCAGATAAGTGAAGAATGCAATATTTAGAACATACTTATGCTAAAAACATAAATTTTTGTTTACCCCAAATTCAAATTTAACTGGATGTCCTGTATTTTTATTTGTAAATCTGGTAACCCCACCAGGTGTTCAAGCCACCTCCCTGCAGGCTCTCCTGAGCTGAAGTCACACATGTACTGTGTACAGGTGGAGAAAGACTCTCCCTATTCTTGTGGCCCCTTGTTTGCTGAGCCCCAATCAGTCTTGCTTGTGGCTCATGCATCTCAGGACTACTCAGAGAGGCGATTCTCAATGACTTTACCAGTAGCTATCTCACTTTAAGGTTTAGGCACAGCCATAGAAGGGGAAGGGGATGACAGAGGATGAGATGGTTAGATGGCATCACCAACTTGATGAACATGGTTTGAGCAAGATTCAATGGACAGGGAGGCCTGGCATGCTGCAGTCCATGGGGTCGTAAAGAGTCAGACATGAATGAGCAACTGAACTGAACTGACAGAAGGGGAGGCTGGCTGAGATGGGCGTTTTCCCTATTTCCTTGCAACTTCCCCACATACCAGCTGGCTCCACGTAGGCAAATCAGTGTATGTAGTGAAAGCTACCAGCCTGCTAGCTCATCAGGCACATATAGTTTAACAAAGACTTCTTAAAAATCTATAATACAAGTTAGAGTGTGATTCAGGAAATTGCCATCAAAGTACCTCTTAAAACGTATACAAGTGGTTTCTACCTTTGGAGCCACTTTGGAGAAGTTCCATGGAAAAAGCAACTTTTAAGAGATGTGAATTTGACAGTGTGAAAGAAATTCCAAGCAAAAGGAACATTATGAATGAAGGTAAGAAAACAGGAAAATTCAGGGTGGGTTTGCTTTGGTTTGATTGCTGTATAAGATGTACTGCCACCTGAAACTTCAAGTAAAGTTGGAGGCCTGGCTAAGCAAAGTTCTCAATGGCCACGGTCAGGAGTTTGCCATTTCTTCTCTAGGCAATGAGAAACTCTTGCAGGATTTGGTCAGAGGGAAATATTATCAAGAGATGTATGACCCTATTACACAGGTTAGGTTCCAGGTGAGAGAAATCATGTGATAGAGATTAGATTGCTACCTAGATAAAACAGGTACAAGGTACGAAAACCCAAGGGAGAGACAGTGAGAAAGAAAAGGAAAATAAATTTGAAAAGGAGAACTTAGTCTTCAACCTTGGTAATCCATTAAAAATTACAGTGTCCATGCCAGCTCTTTACTAAGAATCTCTGGAGATGAGATGCAAACATCAACACTCGTAAATCTCCCCTCATGATGCCTATACTCAGCCAAGACTGAACCTCTCTTCTGTAGAAGAGAAGTTCTCATATTTCAGCAGGAATCAGAAGCACCTAGAGGGCTTGTGGGACCTGATCCTCAGTTTCAGCAGATCTGGTCCAAGAATGTGCATTTCTAACAAGCTTTCAGGCGATCAGGATGCTACTGATCTAAGGGCCATCTTGGCCTAGAATGAATCAGCTCCTACTGTTTATATGTCTCGGCTGGGTGGGAGTCGAGGGAAGGGAAAAGATAATGATAGTGACTGAGCCCGTGTAAACGACAGAATAGAGATGCTATTCAAAGAGTTATAGACATGGAAGAGAACTGATGTTTGGCTTGAATGAGAATATTGAGAACACACCAGGAAAAAGACCATTCCACTGGAATAACTATGGAAGTAGCAAGGGGAGTCAGCCAGTAAGAAGCAGAGACATCAGAGATGTAACAGGAGAACCGAATGTCACAGAAACCCAGAGGGGAGAAAGGGATCAAGCCTAGCTGTACTGAAAGTGACAAAATATACAACTTCTGAGATATTTCCAGACCCAGTGGATACTGAAACCAAGGTCTCACAGTTTCCTTATTTGTTCTTTACTGTCCTTAGCAAAGACATGTCACATTCAGAATGAAGGCAGCTCAAGTTCTTTGGAGCAAAAATCAGAGGAATCTATGCCCATCAGTCATATACTCTACTTACTAAGGAAACAGCAATGACTATAACAGGACAGAAACAACTTCAGTTTTGAGAACTGAAACAAAAAGATTTTCATCTAATCAAGACATCACTATAGAGAATGGACTGGTGAGGGGAGGGAAGTGGGAGAAGGTTGGAAAGGGAGTTTGGGTTAGCCCATACAAGCTGCTGTATACAGAATGGATAAACAAGGTCCTATTGTATAGCGGGAAACTATATTCAATATCCTGTGATAACGCATAATAGAAAAACTATGAAACAGAATAAATATATTATTACTGAGTCACCTTGCTATATAGTGGCAAATAACACATTGCAATTCAGCTATACTTCAATAAAAGATAAATTTTAAAAAAGAGTTCACAAGAAAAATCAGTTAACCAATTCTGAATAAGGGCAGAATATCAGTGCTCAAAGAGCTAAGCTGAGAGCATTTGTTGAGAGTTTGCAAAGAATCAGGTACTGTTCTAAGTGCTTTATACTCTTCCTGCTCAGTGTGGTTCAAGGACCGGAGGCCTCAGCTTGCTAGAAATGTAGAATTTCACTCCATCCCAGATTTAAATTCACAGAAACCCAGAGGGGAGAAAGGGATCAAGCCTAGCTGTACTGAAAGTGACAAAATATACAACTTCTGAGATATTTCCAGACCCAGTGGATACTGAAACCAAGGTCTCACAGTTTCCTTATTTGTTCTTTACTGTCCTTAGCAAAGACATGTCACATTCAGAATGAAGGCAGCTCAAGTTCTTTGGAGCAAAAATCAGAGGAATCTATGCCCATCAGTCATATACTCTACTTACTAAGGAAACAGCAATGACTATAACAGGACAGAAACAACTTCAGTTTTGAGAACTGAAACAAAAAGATTTTCATCTAATCAAGACATCACTATAGAGAATGGACTGGTGAGGGGAGGGAAGTGGGAGAAGGTTGGAAAGGGAGTTTGGGATTAGCCCATACAAGCTGCTGTATACAGAATGGATAAACAAGGTCCTATTGTATAGCGGGAAACTATATTCAATATCCTGTGATAACGCATAATAGAAAAACTATGAAACAGAATAAATATATTATTACTGAGTCACCTTGCTATATAGTGGCAAATAACACATTGCAATTCAGCTATACTTCAATAAAAGATAAATTTTAAAAAAGAGTTCACAAGAAAAATCAGTTAACCAATTCTGAATAAGGGCAGAATATCAGTGCTCAAAGAGCTAAGCTGAGAGCATTTGTTGAGAGTTTGCAAAGAATCAGGTACTGTTCTAAGTGCTTTATACTCTTCCTGCTCAGTGTGGTTCAAGGACCGGAGGCCTCAGCTTGCTAGAAATGTAGAATTTCACTCCATCCCAGATTTAAACATAATCTGCATTTTTATCAAGATCTCCAGACGACAATCAGAATTTGAGAAATCCTTAAGTGTCATACACTTACTTAGCCAACTGAAGGATAAGAAGTCGGGGTTATGATACTAGAACTGAATTACAGGGAAGTTAAAACATCTGAACGAAGTCATAGAGCTAACGGGACAGAGTAAAGAGGTAAACTGGACTATCAAGCTTCACAGATCTTGATCTAAATTGTGTGACACCAAGAAATTCTCAACACAGCCCTCAGCCCCTTCACCATGACAGCGTTTTACTTCCACCCACAATGGCTTTCATTCAATGTACCTAAAGGTACTGGATGCTTCCATCACCTAACCTCGACATCAGCTCACAGTTCCTTGCTCAAGAAAGTCATTTCTAAGAGCCCACCATTTGGTATCCTCCTCTCACTGCTGGTGTGTGTCCTCAGTCCTTGGTGACCCTGTGGATTGTAGCCTGCCAAGATCCTCTGTCCATGAAATTTTCCCTCTCACAGTACCAGGCAGTTTTCCTCTGTGATAATCTGTAATGATAGGTTTATCTGATTTTTGTCTTTTGTATTAGACTCAAGCTCCTGGAGGGTCACACATCATGCTTCTGTTCTTCACTCAAGTCTCCAGCACCCAACACAGGGCGTGGCATGCAGCAGACGCAATTTATTACATTAGTTGAATGGCTTCAAATTTTTTTACTGAAGGATAACTGCTTCACAGAATTTTGGTGTTTTCTGTCAAACCACAGTAGGAATCAGCCATAGGTATACCTATAGTTGAATAGCTTGGGTGTATCTCACCTACTTTAGTATGATCCACCGTGATAATCAGAACTGAACATTCTCTTCCTTCACATAATCAAGAAACCCGGTGAGGTGAGAGAACAGACCTGAATGTTCAAAGGGCAGAGAGAACTTTGAGGCTGAGCGCTCAATGTCCAGGCAAGCCTCCATCCACCCTGAACACCTGGAACTGCTTTAAGACCCTCCTGAAGCTATAAGAACCCTTTAAACAGGTTTCTGTTTTCAGAAGCTGAGTCATCCTCTGTCTTTAGCCTTTGAGACAGCAGAGGGAAGTAAGCGTGGCCCAGATGAAGCCTCGTCTTGTAGGGAGGGAAACTCTGAAGGGAAAACATCGGCTGTTCCAACGCAAAGCATGTAACTAAACAGACTCATTCATTTTAAGTGCTGCTCATCAGGTACCTTTCAGAGGCCCTGAATTTCCCCGAATTACAGAGAATGAGCCTTGATTTCAATGAATGGCTCTGCCATAATAATCCTGTCTGAGAAAAGCATGGATTGCAAAGCCACTTCAAAAATCTACTCCACTCTAATTTTGTGTTTCACTTTCCCCAAATACCCTTGTGCCTATGTATACTTCCTATACCTTGTGTTTCCATATAATATTAACACGATTAGGCTAACGAGGGTTTACTGCTGCTACTGTTGTAAACTAATCGCAAAGAGGCTTGAGAAAATCGCTGCTGATTTTTTTTTTCTTAAAGACACGATTAGATTTAATTTCAACGTTTTTGGAAAATATTGACTGACAGTAATAGGCTTTAAGCTCAACCAGGTGATGGGCCCAGCAACAGAGGATAAGGGTGAGCCTTTCTGTGTGGACTAGCTGCTTGGTAATTCTCTAGGCATTTCTCTAATGTCTCTATCACACATCTACATGAGATGGGTGCGGGCTCAATTGCTCAATTTTCTTAGGGTGTTTTTGGCCTAAGTCGACACACGTGACTTCACACTCAAGCTGTGAATAGGGAACACTAATGTCAACCTTGCATCTGAGACTTGAGTTTCCAGTGGCCTATGAATCACTTGGGGAGCTGGTTAAAACACAGGTTCTGGTCAGTAGGTTTGTGGTAAGACCTGGGATATTTCCATTCCCAGTGAGTTCCCCCAGGGATGCTGATACCACTGGTCCATACACACTTTGAGGAAAAAGGTTTTAGAAACAAAAAGAAATTAATTCTGTTGCTTACAATGCAGCTTGGCATGCTTTTAAGTCAGAAGCATTGCTGTAATGTTTCTGGGTGCACGGCTGTGATAGCTGTCTCCCCTGTCCCCCAGCAGCCTAGCAGAAACAATCCAGAGATAGGAGTTACTTCCACGACTTCTCCGTGCAAAGGGAGCTTGACCTGTCTGGTGAACTAAGTTAGGGAAGAAACAGGCCTGCTGTTTAATCTAGAGCTGTCTCGTGAAAATCCAGAATCTTGGAATTTCCAAATTTCTCCTTTAAAAATGCTGATATTGAGCATGTGAAGAAATGTCTGGATGTATCTAGAATAGGTATGCACATCTGCAGTTCGATCAACTCTAAACTGAGATAAAATCAATGTGTTCCAATCATGTCCAATAGATATTTATCCAGGCAAGAATACTGGAGTGGGTAGCCATTCCCTTCCCCAGGGAATCTTCCCATCTCAGGAATTGAACTCAGTCTCCTGCATTGCAGGTGGATTCTTTACCATCTGAGCCGCCAGGGAAGCCCTATCATGCTCTGAGGGCTAATGGGTTAAAATGAAAATATTCTCCCAACACAATATATTTTAAAAAGCACAACACCATAGTTTGTTTCAGTTATAATAGCGTTAAAGTAGAAAAGATTAAGAAAAAAGTTATTAAATTTAAGTATTGCTTAAAGCAATACTTAAGAACAGTGAGAGCAAAGGAATGTTTGTTTTTTTCTTTGTTTAGGGGGTAGACGTGGCTCTAGGCCCTCCTACACTTCCGTCTTGCTCTGTGTGTCCTTTTGACTTCTCCCCACCCCAAGCTCTTGGTGGTTCTGAACCACTGAATCAGCTCAGCTGAGGGTAAGAAAATTAGAAGGGAGAAAATAATTTCTCTGCTTTCTAAAAAATTCTACTTTAATCCTTGAATTCCAAAACTATGGAAAGAAGCATGAATAAGTACTTATGAAATTTACTTAATTTAGTTTAAAGTAGGTCTTTGTTGAAGCCAAAGAGCAGAATCTGTGTCCCAATACCAGGCAAGATTTTTGCCCACCTGGTTGCTCAGAGAAGTTTAATGCCTGAACTGATCCTGATACAGTGGCTTGGAACATATGTACAACTATTTAGTTAGGAAACTATGATTATTGCTTAACAGCATAGTTCAAATCTAACTAATCAAGAAATCTACTTCATTCCAGAGAAGAAATATTCTAGAATATATCCCCAGATCCACTGCGATGATATTTATCTATAGCATGGTGGAATGACACAGAGAAATCCCAGAGCTTGAAGCACAGATTGGGGATGAGACTTGTCCAATGTCACATAACTGGTCTTTACAGAACTGGGGTCAGAACTCAGGTCTCCTGAATATTTCTCAATTTAGTCTGCATTATATTATCCCATGATATCTCATCAATTATTTTTCCTGATGCCAATTTTAAACTGAAGGACTCAAGCCTGTCTGGTACGTAAGACCCTGGCTCAGAACTTGGTCACCTAACAGGCTTCCCCACTCTCAGTGGATCATTAGTTTGTTCTGAGTTGATGTGAAATAATACAAAAGGTAAAATCACATGTTGGTAAGGAATCTGTTAAATTGTTTGTGGCAAATCCATACAATATGGATGGTAGACAGATATTACTTGCTCAGTTGTGTCTGACTATTTGCGATCCTATGGACTATAGCCTGCCAGTCCAGGTAAGAATCCTGAGTGCGTTGCCATTTCCTCCTTCAGAGGATCTTCCAGACATGGGGATCAAACCCTGCGTTTTTTGCACTGGCAGGCAGATTCTTTACCACTGCAGTACCTGGGTCAACATCAGAGTTTACCCAGACTGGAAGTATTACTCCCTTGTGGGTTAGTAAGGGAAGAGAAGCTTCAGGGCACCTTCATCTGGACTGGTCTCTCCAGTAAGCAAGGGGACTGGTATGAAAGAGCAGTGGTCACAGTGTGGATTGGAGATGGCTTGGGAGTTACAACTCTAGTTCTTCCTTAGTACAAGGAGTTGCTGTCACAGAGAAAGGTGCAGGATATGCAAGAACCCAATATGGTATTCATGGTTAAAAGTATAAACTTTAGTGTCAGAGAGACCTGGATTTAAAGCCCAGCTCCAACATCAACTACATGGGGACCTCTTAAAATTTACTTAATCTCCTGGTCTTTAGGTTTAGGTTCCCAACTCATAAAATGGGAATAAAAATATTATTCCTGATTCATCAACTTACAAAAATGACATGCTATGTATGAAATACCACATCAGTTAAGACACAAACTATGCATTCAATAAGGTAGCGATTTTTTTTTCTGTTATTAAGAGAGAGAATTAAGAATGCAAACTTAAATCTAAGAAAAGATCCTAACATAGCTAAGGTTTTAGAATGAATTAGGGAAAGCAGTCTATGGAATAGCTTTTCTTGGAAATCTTTAAAAGTAATGCTTGGTTTTTACTTTCCGTGTTGGCTTTAATTGCCCTTCCATTGAGATTGGAACTAAATAATTAATGGCAACAGCTTCCAAATTAGGAAGATGTACTCAAAATGTGCCCAGAGAAGCACTCTTTTAAGAAGCAGGAAAATCTATCTTTGTTTCTCTTCTTAAATGTGGTACCTTGGAAAATATATACTTCACTTAAACATCTGTTCAGAGGTATGTATTAGTGGAATTTAATGGGGAAGACAGGCTGCAGGGGATTGCTTCACTTCTTTCTTACCATTTGTCATGGACCACATTTCTACGCTTCTTCATTACTTGGCCTTTTTCAGTGGCAAAATTAAAGAAACAGGGACATATGGAAGTTGGTACTTTCTTAGAACTAGCCAGATGGAAAAGTGAGGTCATCATGGCCTACCTAAGAAGTAAGGAAATATTACCTGTAACCACCTGAGCCCCTTGAATTATAATGACAACATGTTCTGGAGTCCAGAGCAGTCCTTGCTTAAGGATTTTGAGTGCCTGTCTCATTTTAATCAGGAGACTGGTTCCAACACGATGTGTTTAATTTCAAAACTCAGCCTGATTACACTGTATCAATTTATGCAATGTGTATGCTTAAATAAGTGGGGAAAAGTGGCCTCTGAATTAGTAGGGTCAAAAAATTTATAGAAATCTGGAGAGTGTAGAGAATATCTTTAAAGTAAAAGCACATCGTAGAGGTTTGAAGGTTGATAATAGCTTTGTGATGTTACAGTATAAATGAACACATTAGTTGACAGACTAATCAATGATGTAAATACTGCCTATACAGAACTGTACAGGTTGGGTTTGGGGGATGTGAATAGTACAGAAGGAATGTAAGACTTGAGCTTTGTGCCTGCTCAGGGATATAATAACATTAAGAATATAATGACAGGCACAACTGTAGAGTTTGTATTATATAGGTGTAGGGATTCCCAATCCTGGCACCTTTCCTACAGAGCTTTTGAAAGTGTGTATGTTTCTTCTGTAGTATTCTAAGCTGACTGCTCCTTTTTTCATATCAGCTTTATCTGAGCCTCTCTTTAGAATTCCATAGCAGCAACTTTCTGTGTTCCTGCCTGTCTGGATCACCTTGTCAAGATAATCATGTTTATCAGAAGTTCTAAACCTTTTTGTGCTCAGAACTACTTGGGTGTCTTAATAATATTTGGAAGATGTCCTTCCAATTGTCATAACCTAAGAGGTCAGAAAGCTTTCTCTCCTAAGCTTTCTGTCAATCAGTGTTTATACATCTTCAGACTATCTCCAGGTTCTGACCTACTGCTCCTTCTATGTCAGGAGATTGCCAGTTCCTATCCACACCATCCTGCCCCAGCTATTTATTTTGCATTTTCCCTCAATTACTGATTCTCTGTCCACCAATGGCATTATCCAGCACTAAAATTTTCCATACTGGCCAGAGTTGGGAAGATTGGTGACCCAAGTGTAACAGATGAAAGCAACATTAATAAAAGGGCCCAAAACTGTGAATATAAAAATTCTCTCAAATATCATACAATAGAAGTTCTCAAAGTTTACTATGGGTCAGCATCCTAGGGATATTCTTTGAGCATCACTGTCACATATGAGTTAAAATCATTTCCATATTACATATAAACAAAACGGAGGGCCATCTCACTTAGCTCTGTGTGAGGGAGTTCTTCACCTGAGAGTCCCTGGAGACTCTAATAGGATTCTAGGTATTCTGGAATTCCACCAGTTGTACTTTATATTACATTAGCATGTGTGATATTCCATCTGGATGCTTCAGAGAATCCACTGCTCTCAGAAGGTGAAAGTGTTAGTTGCTCAGCCGTGTCCAACTTTTTGGGACCCCATGGTATGTCCAAGGAATTCTCCATGCAATAATTCTGGAGTTAGTTGTCTTCTCTTTTCCAGGGGATCTTCTCAACCTGGGGATTGAACCCGTCTCTCCTGCACTGCAGGGAGATTTTTACCATCTGAGCTACCAGGGAAGCCCACTCCTCTCAGAAGACATTTACTCAAAAATAGCTTAAGGACCCCACTGACTGCATACAGAAAGAGTCAAGCCAGTGCACTGGAAGACACATTGATATTATTGATAGAATGTAGCAGAAAAGGGCTTTATAAACCAGAGAGCCAGTGTATAATTCTCCTGTTCTTATTATGGTTAGCAGAATAATTCCACTAATACTACATGGCCCTTTGTAATCAATTACTCCATTTTTAAATGATTATCCACTGATTCCTATCAAGATGTAGATGAACTAACCAATCAGCCAGAAAGTTTAGATGGAGAACCTCTGAATCCAAAGATTAGAGTCCCTGCTTACAGATAATCAAGGGAAGGTCCTTGACATCGATGATTACGACCCCTGAGGGTAAGAACTTTGCTTTTCTTGCTCCGGCCTTATCCCATGTGCCTAGAAGAACATCCAGTAAATCATAGGAGTACAATCAGTCATTATTAAAGACGTGAATTAGAGGCCTTAAGAGTTTGTACCATACATATCATAACGATATTGCTGGATAAATAAAATGCCCATGGTGGCTGATTGGACAGAGCCTTTAGACCTGGAGAGTACTGCTGACTAAACTAAACAAGGGACTCAATTAAGACTGCATATTAATAAACTGCAGACTTGCTTCAATAAGGAAAACAAATTGAAATTTAAATATGTCACAATTTCAAACCTTTCTTTACACCTGATGTTTGACATAGGAAAGAATTCAGTTAAAGACTGTAGGTGAAGAAGATCACCTCTTTACTGCATCCTTCTCTTGAGCACGCAATAATGTTGATGGCAAAGGGTCTGGGAAATGAAAAGCATGCAACCCAACCACATCTATTCATCATGCTCCTTTCAATAAGTGTGAAGCAGGCAAGCCCTTACCTAGACTTCAAGCTAATGAATCATCTGTCTAGCTCACTAAACTCCAAGGGACTGCTCTTGTGAACAGGAGGTTGAAACCTTGTCAGCCTCTGGATCCATCAACAAGGGCAATATGTTAAAAGGAGGCAGGTTATGGGATTTTCTGAGGAATCCCTAGTTTCCAAGTGCATTAACTTCTTCAGTTCAGGAAAAAGAGCCCTTTATCTCAAAAATCCTGAGAAATTTATTTTTTCTAAATTGTGTACAGATGCTGATTGTATCAAATAAATTAATAGAGACAGCAATTTCCTATATCTGGCCATCCATTCATTGAAACTGGGATCACTTCTATTCCATGATTTCCCTAGAAGCACACACACATCCTCATACACATTAAAAGAAAGAAAATTCCTTCTTCTTGGGAAACACCTGCCTTGGGAATTCTTGACTGTGTAGCCTCTGAGCTGCTCAGGGCTGAGCATACAAATGGTGCAGTGACTTTTTTGGAAGTCACATTTGTCCCTGAAACTTCAGTCACCTGGAGACTGCATGCCTCATTGCCTGCAGCAGCTCAATCCTGACAGTGTGGAATGAGTTTAGAAATCTCATTTGAGCAACAAAATCTGATTGAGAGTTTAAACAGTACTGTCTATTTAGTGCCAGAATTATCATTCATAGCAACTTTTGCTGACTGTGGAATTTTTTTCTTTTTCTATTGGGCTATTATAATAATCTTGCTTTGGTTTGGATTTAGTGTCTGTGTGTGTGGCGGGGAGGAAATAACAGGACTCAGTTAACTACTACATCAGATAGCTGCACATCTCCATTTTCACACAGAGAAAATTCCTGCTTCTTTCCCTGTGCAAATACACATACACATAATTCCTGGAATCCATTCATACCCACTGCTTTCAGACACACACTCACAGGGGAGTGAAGCACAAACTCCCTACATGTCAAAATCAAGCAAGGCTGAATATGTAAAGGGGTGGATATGGCACCAGGTGGGATGTGTAATCAGTAATAAGAAATACATCGAGCCCCAGAATGAAAAGAAATCCCCCAAATTGTTCAGATTCCCCCTCCCCCTTCCAGTCACTGATTTATTAACCCTGAACAAAGATGTAATTGCAGGGTCTCAGAAACAACTTTTTTTTTTGGTCCATTTTTTTTTTCTCATTTTTGGCATTTGTTTGGCTTTGAATTGCTTAATATCTAGTCATGCCATTTATTGCCTGTTTTCTTCACTCGGTTGCCCATCATTCCCCACCACCCCGCCAAAATGAAAGAAGCATCAGCTTCTGAGTCTTAAGGATGAGACCTCTGCATTTTCTTTGCTTGTTTAGGGCAAAAAATGAAGTGCTGCCTCTTTAATTGGCAGAAACATGCAGGAGGAGCATACCTTTAATTTAGTGTTGGGATACCTCACTTGCACCCTGGCTGTGGTCTTATTGGAGACGGCAGCCTGCCTGAGATCCTCTAGCACTGAAATAATATCATCCAGCACGCATTTCTTATCCTGATTTCTCAACACACACAGATGGGAAAAAGTATAATTATAGCCCTTGTAGTTCACCTTCATTTCCAGCACGGCTCGATGGGTCTGCAGGATCCCCTCAGCCTGGAGCAAAATATTGTCCCCGGGTGGGGAGAGGAGGATCACCCTGCCATACCTCCCGGGGGTGTGTAAGTCCGAATAGAGCTGGCTTTTGGACTGGTCCAGGGGGAAAAGGCTGCTGGCCAGGCTGCGCTCGATCTTGGCCAGGCTGTGGCTGGGAGCGACCAGGCGCTCCAGGTCTCCCTCGGGCTGGAAGCGGTTGAGCGCGCTGAGGCCGAAGGTGATGGTCAGGACTGCGGGCACAGTGAGGAAAAAGACGGGGTGCCGGCTCACGCACAAGCCCAGCCTGTGGCAGAACGACTGGAGCCCTCTGCGAAGCACCTGCCGCAGCATCCTCCACCGAATCCAGCTCGCAGGCGCTCCCGGCCGTCTTAAAAAGCACATGTAACATGTGTAAGCGCCGGGCTACCC